>JAQNDB010004978.1:0-21399 GCA_029204045.2 Tillandsia leiboldiana | reverse complement strand
GTGGAATTAATGGCTTCCACCAGGCCGCGAACCCAACAGCTCTCCATCGATGTTAAAGCAGCCTAATTCCCATCACGGAAAATTATACTTGTACATACACCCCCACCTATTTTATAAAGGAAAACTACTTGTACACCCATTTAGGGGTGTACATCGCACACCCCACCCATCCAATGGGTGGGGTGTGTTGAGGGTCACTTCACAATTTGTTGAAATGACCCTCCCACCCTTAGATGGGTGGGTGTAAGATGTACACCCCCCTTTGGGGTTGTACATGTAGCGTTGCTTTTTTTATAAAAAATGCTACGTGTGCATTCTATTTTTCACCCTATTTATTTTAAGATAAAATAAATTTTACTAATTATTTTAAAGTGACTAGTAAAAAAGTTGAGTGTGTATTATACATTCCATTTGGAGTGTATGAGTACTATTGCTCCCTATTTTAGACTGAGGTGATTTTATTAATCACATTAATATGATTAAGTGAGAAAGTATTTACGATTGAATAGATAGGATGTATATCATACACTCTATTTGGATGAAAGATATATTATACATTCTATTTAGGATATATGATTCTATTTGTACATCCCAAATGGACGGTATATTTTACATTCTATTTAGAATGTGTGATGTTACTTGTACACTCAAATATGAGGGTATATTTTATACTCCATCTATTCTAAAATGAGACAATTTTACTAGTCACATTAATATGATTAGTAAGAAAGTCTCAGCTCTTGGATGGATAGGAGATATCATACACCCTATTTAGAATGTATGATGCTACTTGGACACCCAAAATAGAATAGACATCTGTTGAGACCAGAATTTTCGTCACTTAAGGACGTGGCACGTTGCGATAATCGTCGGCTAATGACATTAGCCGACGAAAGGAAGGGACAGCAGAAGAAAGGTCCGCACCACGATCCGACCGATCTCAGTCATGTACAAACATAACACGTGATGAATGCCATCGGCTGAAAGTATCATCCGATAGAGAAGCAACCGATAAGAAGACTATTGCCTCATCCAGAAGCAAATTCGGCCAAAGGAGGACGCCAAAACCGCCCGATCAAATGATAAAGAAAGCGGAGTCAGAGTCAACCTTTGTTTCTCGAGCCAAAGAAGAAATGACTCTGAAAGGAATGAGTGAGATTAGGGCACGAATCTCGTAACTGACTCCAGAAAGGCAAGCGGCATCATGATTTGGGAAGCGTCGAGGATCACGCTTCGGCGCAACAATTAGGGGATGAATCTAGACGGAAAATGACTACTATCATATTAAGAAAAATCGATTCAAAAGGAAGTAGTTGAGGATTTCTCGATAACTTTCGCCAAATCACGCCGATTATTCAAATCGGCGATTATACATGGTTCGGAAGTGTATAAATACCAGAAGCATCGAAGAAGAAGGGGGACGGCAACCTCGTAAACCCGAGATGTGGTGTCCCGGTCGCCCGTGTGACTTGACCGCATGCTTGGCAGCGAGAAAACACCTATATTGGTGTAACGAGTGTGTTGCGGTTAAACGGATGCCAAAAAGGGACTCAGTGTGATGATCCGGACTTCCGCAGAGACTGTTGCAGTGATTACGGTGACTACAGGAAGCTCACACAGTGTATCGGAGCTATAGTGTCGAAAACGGATCTCAGAAATGGATCCGGCGCGGAAAAACCGGATCAAGTGGGCTTTTCGGGGGCTTTCGGTAAAATTTCGGATGAGAATTTGGCAAAACAGACGGCGGATTTGGACTCAGCGCGCGGGAAAACGATCAAAATAGTGTATTTACTTGTTTTCGGCGCAAAAGTACTGTTCCGCCGGAACAGTAACTCCGGCTGCGGAAACACTGTTCCGGCGACCGGCAGGCGGCGGAGCACGGCGGCGCAGCGGCAGAGCGCTTGCGGAGCGCGGCGGCGGGCAGCCGTGGACAGGCGCCGCAGGCGGGTTGGTCCACGGCATGGCGTGCATCGGTGCACGGAAGATCGGCTTTGACACGTGGCAGCTCCAGATTGGTTGGTCGGCTTCTAGAAGGCGGCGGGGGTAGGACACGTGGCAGCACCCTATTGGCCGACAGGATCCGGAAGACCCGGCGCGGGAACCGGGTGCGTGCTCCCCGGTTGACACGTGGCGAATTCTGAGTGGCCTTGCATGGCTGTTTCCTGTTTTGAGGACACGTGGCGCATTCTGGTTGGTCAGTTTTGGTATTTCCTGTTTGGACCAGATTTTGTGTGGAGACCGAAAGATTCCTTGGCCCATTATTTAAGCCACATCCCTCTTCACTCCGCCCATTCCGAATTCTAGAGAGAGAATTTGGACTTGTGGTCTTTACAAAAATTGTTTCCCTCTCTGTTCTCTCCATCCCCTAGAAATTTCAGAATTTTTGGAGTTGCCGACTGCGAGTTATCTGCGACGCGGCGTTGCTGCGACGATTTTTCGATTTTCGGCCCATTTTCCGTCGCAGTTCAGTCGGAAAATCTCTGTGTGCTAACCAGGAGGAGTTTTTGAACGATTTTTGAGGCAACATATTCCTAAGAGGTAAGGCTTCGTTTTTCGTGTTGATCACTTTGCTCCATTTCACACTTTTGGCATGGTTCCCGGGGCACCTTTGACCCCCCTTTTTGCTGTGATATTTCTGGACAGCATCGACTTCTCCAATTTATATCTTGAGATAGGAGCATCGGATCAAGGTGTATAAGTAGTCGATTTCGATCTACTCGTCGCAAGGAACGGAACCGTAATTTTTCTGGATTTTTCAAAGCACTGCACAGAGGTGAAAAACTCCTCTTTTTCCGTGCTGTTTGGAAAACAGCAAATACTGTATTTTTGGGACTTGTATTTATACCGGGTGCGTTGTTCTGTATAGCTGTGCACTGTTTTCAGTGATTTGCGGGATTAGAGGACTGTGGACAGCTAAGAGACTATTTGGGTGTGGATTGCGCTTTTTGAGGTGGGTGGTTGTTGCTTACCTCATTTTTGACTAACTCACTAGGAGTATTAGAGATCCCCTATTTCAAAACTGATAATCGGTATTTCAATTGTGAATTGCATGAGTAGACCCCACAAATTATATGACAGCTCATTTATGTTAAATTGGGACACTATTGTTGGGACAAATGCTATATCCTATTCTCGCATGCAAATGACTTATCATGTTGGTATATTACGATCAATCTTTTTAAAATAAACATCAGACACTCTTCTACAATTTTAAAATAGGACAATTGCATGCTTGTTTGGACATCTAGTTAGGCCACTATTATTGCTACACTATCATATTGGGACTTGACTTAGGATAAACCATGTTTCGTTGTTCTCCTTGTTATTCAGATGCATGTGGCTCGGTTTGAGCAGGGTTTTGGGATAGTGTAGTCGAGGTCATCGAGTCGGGGACGGGTTAGACTCGATTATAGATTGTGGGGCATTGTGGTAACCGCGGACATTAGGTGGTTAGCCAAATGTTGATTACTTTATCAGATGTTGGACTTGTAGGGTGTTGCGGCGACCGCGGACATTAGGCGGTTGACCGGATGTTACTTATGCATCAGATTGGGTATTAGATTTTCCTAGTGGATGGGTTTTTTCCACTTATTGAGTACTATTGCATCAGATTGGGTATCAGGCTTTTCTCTAGTGGATAGAGTTTCCCACTTACTGAGTATTATCACATCAGATTGGGGATCGGGATTGCATTAGTGGATGGAGTTTTCCCACTTTGATCATAGTCATGTTCCAGTCCTGCTATTGTGAGACATTGGTTACAGAGATGCTTGATACAGAGATACTTTACTCGTGTGGGTCGCTCCCATCTAGTACCACTCTGGAGTAGGCTTTTGACCGTGCCGGGTGCCGGTCAGTTGGTGAGTTGTGAGTGATGACAGAGAAGGCAGTGCCAGTGTTCCCTGGCCCTTTGATTGGGTTTCTTTGGGCGGTTAGCCTTATAGTTGCATGCATACAGTTATCTTTTGGCACTGCATTTAGAGGCATTGTAGTAGCAGTTTCCCTTTCAGCAGCCTTTATTGCTTACCACTATTCATTCCTTTTTGCCTCTAGTAGTCCTAGTGGGTCCGTCAGAGTTGAGGATTTACCCACTAGGGGGAGGCTACTGGTTTATCTAGTAGTTCTCACCCCCATAGTTATTTTCTGTCTCTTTCCCGTTGTTTTGCAGAGTCGTCTGTGGGAGCTGCTGGGCCATCAGCGGCAGATCGAGGTAAGAGGATAGCGGACTAGCTAGATCGTCTGCCCCGACCGTGAGAGTAGCTGGACTTATATTGTACCCCTTTTTGTATCTCAGACTGTAGCACTTTACTTTTGGGTCTGGTTTAGCCAGCTGTTTGTATTTATTCCAGTGAGCTGGGAGTTTATTGTATATTTACAGCTTGTATCTTATTTCCAGTCTGAGATTATTATGTAGTTCTTTTTAGTTCTGCTTTGTATTATGCTCTTTTATTGTACATCTTATATCTGAGCAGGTTACCAGCGCTTCGTGTACGCGGGAAATCCCGTGTGCACGGCGGATCTGTAGACGGACCGGGGTCCTGGTTTACACCCCGGGGCGTGACAGATTAAGTTGGTATCAGAGCTTAGGGATAGGTCAGTCGGGACTTAGAAAACCCTAGGCTTTTGGCAGACCCTAGAATAATAGGGCGTGAGAGACGTGATATTTTGCGAAAGTCGTTGATTTATTTATTTGACTCTTCCAGTGAGTGAGGAGGGATCGACATACCCAATTTCTGGTAAATAGTTATGTTGGCTGCAGACAACATAAAGTCACTGAAATAGGGGGATGTCTTTGACTTTCGCTAGATTGGGTCGTGTGGGGTTATGTTACTGATTGTGGGTTATTGTGGCAGGATGCCTCCGCGACGCAGGATGTTGACGCGTTCTCAGCCTTTTTCCCCTGAGCCCGAGCAGGAGGAGTCTGGGCAAGGCCAGCAGAGTGAGGTGCAGGAGCTACAGGCTCAGATGGCTCAGATGTCGGAGGCTGTTCGGCGTCAGGAGGAGGCCATGGGTCGGCTGACGCAGATGTTAGAGCAGAGGGCGCAGCCTGTTGTAGCACCCCCAGAGAGTTCTCCCGTACCTTCTTCCTCTGCTGTGATTCCCCCAGTTGTACCGGTGACCCCGGCATCCCCTGTTGCTCGGGGTACTGGTAGACAGCCGTCTGGGTTGACGGGACCTCTGACCCCGGCAGAGCAGCGGGAGATGGTTGACTTGTTGATGAGATTTCGCCAGTTTGACCCACCCTATTTTTCGGGGCAGAGTGCAGAGCCGTGGGAGGCAGAGTTGTGGATCACGGCGATGGAGTGACGTTTTGAGGCATTGTTCATCGAGGAGCGATACCAGGTGTTATTGGCGACGAACTTTTTGGAGCGCAACGCCGAGGCTTGGTGGCGGCGTGTTCAACCGGCTGGTCCGCCTGGGGCTCAGCTCCTGACCTGGGCGGAGTTCCGCAGTCTCCTTCTTGGGGCTTTCTTCCCGGAAAGCGTCCGGCAAAGGTTGGAGGAGCAGTTGAGAAACCTTCGCTAGGGAGATCGGCCCGTGTACGAGTATATTGCGAATTTCAATCAGTTGTTGGCGTGTGTACCGAACGTGGCCAGGGATGAGGCGCACCGGATTTACATGTTCGAGCGAGGGTTGCGCCGGGACCTTTTTCAACTGGTTCGCTCGCGTAGGTTGCAGACCTTGGAGGCCTCGATGGAGCAGGCGCTCTATGTGGAATGCGGGGAGGTAGTAATGGAGGAGGTAGCTCCAGCTCCCGTAGTGATCCCGGGGGCGAAGCGACCGGCACCGGAGGTTGGGGGACAGGCTAGTTCGTGGAGGCCGCCACGACCGTCTCAGCCACAGTTTCCCGGCCAAGGACGGTCTGAGCGGCGAGGGCCTGGTGGATCCCAGAGGCCCCAGCAGCGGCAGCAGCAGCAGCAGAGATCACAGTCGTCGCAGCGTGGGTCGCAGCGGCAGCCCCAGCGACAGCGGCAGTCTCAACAGCAACAGCAGTCACGACAGCCACGGGCTCCCGGCAGTTGTATTTTCTGTGGAAGTCAGCATTTTCCCAACACCTGCGACCAGCGGTGGGGTCGCTGCTATGGATGTGGACAGCCCGGGCACATTCGAGCTTCGTGCCCCTTTCCGGCCCCCGCCACCCCTTCTTCAGCATCTGCTCCATCTTCATCGCAGCAGCGGTCGACGGCTCAGCGGCCATATGCTCCAGCGAGCAGGCCATCTTCTTCCCATCCCATGGATTATCGCCCTCCAGCTCAGAGTGGGCGAGTGTATGCTGCGCAGGTAGAGGACTCTTTGGCAGCAGATCATGTGGTGGCAGGTATCACCTTACTTTCTGGCATTAGGACTCGTACTTTATTTGATACTGGAGCATCACATTCTTTTATTATTAGATTATTTTCATCATTACATGGGTTAGAGGTAGGACTTTTACCACGTGCACGAGAGGTTCAGATTCCCGATCACACTTTGCACGTGGAGGAGTGTTGTTGGTCCTGCCCGATGCAGATCGAGTCCTGGATTATGCCAGCAGACCTGTTGGTCTTGAGACAGCTGAGGGACTTTGATGTGGTTCTCGGGATGGACTGGCTGGCTCGGTATTTCGCGACTATTGATTGTGCCGCAAGGACCGTCACTTTTAGAGAGCCAGGCCAGGAGATGTTGGTATACCGGGGATGTCAGAGTGCTTTCTTTGCCTCTATGGTTTCAACTTCCCGAGCGAGGCAGATGATCCATCGAGGATGTGTAGCCTTTTTGGCTAGTGTTGTTGAGAGGCCTACGGCGGCGCCGGGACTCGGGGATATCCCTATTGCCCGCGAGTTCCCGGATGTTTTTCCACCTGAGCTGACTAGCATGCCGCCTGATAGGGAGATTGAGTTCGTGATTGACGTAGTTCCAGGAACTGCGCCAATCTCTAAGGCTCCTTACCGGATGGCACCGGCTGAGCTGCGAGAGCTTAAGGCGCAACTCCAGGATTTGATGGACAAGGGCTTTATTAGGCCGAGTGTGTCGCCTTGGGGAGCGCCGGTGCTATTCGTGTAGAAGAAGGATGGGTCACTTCGACTGTGTGTGGACTATAGGGAATTAAATAAAGTGACCATCAAGAACAAGTACCCTTTGCCGCGCATCGATGATCTCTTTGATCAGCTGCAAGGGTCTTGTGTCTTTTCAAAGATAGACCTGCAGTCCGGTTACCACCAGTTGAAGGCCGGGGATATCCCGAAGACAGCATTCAGGACACGATACGGGCATTATGAGTTTACAGTTATGCCTTTTGGACTGACTAATGCCCCTGCCGCATTCATGGATTTGATGAACCGGATCTTCCGACCGTACTTGGATCGATTCGTGGTAGTATTCATTGATGACATTCTGGTTTACTCCCGGAGCGATGCTGAGCATGAGGAGCACTTGAGGATTGTGCTGCAACTTCTGCGAGAGAAGAAATTGTTTGCCAAACTGGTGAAGTGCGAGTTTTGACTTCGGGAGGTAGTCTTCTTGGGCCATGTGATTTCCGCCGTAGGTGTGGCAGTAGACCCGGCGAAGATTGAGGCAGTTCGGGATTGGCCCCGACCGACGACCGTTTCTGAGGTGCGTAGTTTTATGGGCTTAGCTGGGTATTACCGTCGGTTTGTGGAGGGCTTTGCGAAGCTCTCCACACCCCTGACTCGCTTGACGCGTAAAGGAGTGAAGTTTATCTGGAGTGAGGACTGTCAGAGGAGTTTTGAGGAGCTGAAGAGTAGACTGATGACCGCTCCTATCCTTTCCCTCCCTGATATGGGGAAAGGATATGTGATCTATAGCGACGCATCACACAGTGGACTTGGTTGTGTGTTGATGCAGGAGGGGAGGGTAATTGCTTATGCATCAAGACAGCTCAAGGATTATGAGAAGAATTATCCTACCCATGACTTGGAGCTTGCTGCTGTGGTGTTTGCATTGAAGCTTTGGCGTCATTATCTGTATGGGGAGCACTGTGAAATCTACACCGACCACAAGAGCCTAAAGTACTTATTCACCCAGAAGGAGCTGAATTTGAGGCAGCGTAGATGGTTGGAGCTACTAAAGGATTATGATGTGGACATCCTGTACCATCCGGGCAAGGCCAATGTGGTTGCAGATGCGTTGAGTAGGAGGGCGATGCAGAGTTTGTCCATGATGATTACAGATCAGGCGCCATTGTTAGAGGAAATGAGGCGACTCGAGATAGAGGTTGTGTCCCCTGGGGTCTCTGCTAGATTGACGTCTTTAGTCGTGCAGCCCACTCTGCTGGACAGGATCAGGGAGAAACAGAGTGAGGACCCCCACTTGACCAGGATTAGAGATCAGATTCCGAGTGATCAATCAAGGGACTTTACAGTGGATGCTTCGGGAGTACTGAGGTACAGGGACCGAGCATGTGTGCCAGTGGATGCGGAGATCAGAGAGCAGATATTGTGAGAGGCCCATTATACACCTTATACCCTACATCCTGGTGGGACTAAGATGTATAAGGACCTCAAGGCACACTTCTGGTGGAATGGCATGAAGAGGGATATCGGGAGATTTGTGGCTCAGTGTTTAACTTGCCAACAGGTGAAGGCTGAACATCGAGTACCAGCCGGCAAGTTACAAAGTCTCCCAATTCCCGAGTGGAAATGGGACCACATTACGATGGATTTCGTGGTCGGACTACCGAGGGCACAGGGAGGAGCAGATGCTATTTGGGTAGTTGTAGATCGACTTACCAAGTCAGCGCACTTCTTGCCTATGCAGACTACTTGGCCACTCGAGCGACTAGCCCAGTTATATCTAGATGAGATAGTGAGATTACATGGAGTACCAGCCTCCATAGTATCAGATAGAGACCCGAGGTTTGTTTCGCGTTTCTGGGGGAGCTTGCAGACAGCCTTGGGGACTCAGCTCAGGTTCAGTACAGCTTTTCATCCGCAGACTGATGGGCAGTCAGAACGGACTATACAGATCCTGGAGGACATGCTGAGGGCTTGCGTCTTGGATTTCGGCGGAGGGTGGATTCGACACTTATCTTTGGCTGAGTTCGCGTACAACAATAGCTTTCAAGCGAGCATTCAGATGGCTCCGTTTGAAGCGTTGTATGGACGCAATTGCCGATCACCGCTCTATTGGAGTGACGTGGGCGAGAGGCGGACCTTGGGACCAGATGTATTATTAGAGGCAGAGGAGAAGGTCCGAGTGATTCGACGGCATCTCCAGACCGCCCAGAGCCGACAGAGGAGCTATGCCGATGTTCGGCGACGAGACTTAGAGTTCCAGGTTGGAGATCATGTATTCCTGAAAGTCTCGCCGTCCAAAGGAATCAGGAGGTTCGGCATCCGCGGAAAACTTAGCCCCCGATATATTGGACCCTTTGAGGTATTGGAGCGTATCGGGCCAGTTGCCTACCGACTTGCACTTCCTTCGAGGCTTGCTGGTGTTCACGATGTATTTCATGTTTCTACTCTAAGAAGGTACGTCTTTGACCCATCGCACGTCATCGACTTCACACCACTCGAGATTAGTGAAGATTTGAGGTATGAGGAACGCCCACTACGGATTCTGGATCGAGAGGTGAGAGAATTGCGCAGTCGAGCCATTCCCTATGTGAAGATCCTTTGGAGCAATCATGACGAGCGCGAGGCTACGTGGGAGCTCGAGTTGGAGATGAGGGATACCCACCCCTACTTATTTGAGACATCGGACTGAGGATTGTTGTTTAGTTTAGTCTCATTTCGAGGACGAAACTCTTTTTAGTGGGGGAGGATGTGATGATCCGGACTTCCGCAAAGACTGTTGCAGTGATTACAGTGACTACAGGAAGCTCACACAGTGTATCAGAGCTAGTAGTGTCGAAAACAGATCTCAGAAATGGATCCGACGTGAAAAATCGGATCAAGTGGGCTTTCTGGGGGCTTTCGGCAAAATTTCGGATGAGAATTTGGCAAAACAGACGGCGGATTTGGACTCAGCGCGCGAGAACGATCAAAATGGTGTATTTACTTATTTTCGGCGCAAAAGTACTGTTCACGCCGGAACAGTAACTCCGGCTGCGGAAACACTGTTCCGGCGACCGGCGGCGACCGGTAGGCGGTGGAGCACGGCGGCGCAGCGGCGGAGCACGGCGGCGCAGCGGCAGAGCGCGGCGCAGGCAGCGCGGGCAGGCGCGCAGGCGGGTTGGTCCACGGCATGGCGTGCACCGGGTGCACGGAAGATCGGCTTTAACATGTGGCAGCTCCTGATTGGTTGGCCGGCTTCTAGAAGGCGGCGGGGTAGTGACACGTGGCAGCACCCTATTGGCCGGCAGGATCCAAAAGACCCGGCGCGGGGACCGGGTGCGTGCTCCCCGGTTGACACGTGGCGAATTCTGAGTGGCCTTGCATGGCTGTTTCCTGTTTTGAGGACACGTGGCGCATTCTGGTTGGTCAGTTTTGGTGTTTCCTGTTTGGGCCGGATTTCGTGTGGAGCCCGAAAGATTCCTTGGCCCATTATTTAAGCCACATCCTCTTCACTCTGCCATTCCGAATTCTAGAGAGAGAATTTGGACTTGTGGTCTTTACAAAAATTGTTCCCCTCTCTGTCCTCTCTCTCCCCTAGAAATTTCAGAATTTTTGGAGTTGCCGACTGCGTGTTATCTGCGACGCGGCGTGCTGCGATAATTTTCGATTTCGGCCCATTTTCCGTCGCAGTTCAGTCGGAAAATCCCTGTGTGCTAACCAGGAGGAGTTTGTTGAACGATTTTTGCGGCAACATATTCCTAAGAGGTAAGGCTTCATTTTTCGTGTTGATCACTTTGCCCCGTTTCGCACTTTTGGCACGGTTCCCGAGGCACCTTTTGTGAGGTCCCGGAATCCCCCGCGCAGGGTTGCTGGTTGTTGGGCAGCTTTCGGTCGCCGTTGGGGGTATTGGTGCGCGTGTTGGGGGCCCAGAAATGGATTTGTGATGCAATTTGGGATTTGCTTGCATCACTGGAGGCCTGCGTGGGTTGCGCGCAATTTGGACACAAGTGGTGGACTTCGGGCTTTAATTGAGACCCCGTGGGAAGTTGGAGGACCCGTCGGGTGGTCAGAAGTGATTTCGCGCGATTCAGATGTCAAAATTAGACTCCGGGTGAAGTCCGGATAAAAGTTTACCTCTCCGGTCGCCTTCGGGAATTTTTAGAGTTGGAATTTGGCAAATCGGACTTTAAAAATGGACCCGGCGCGAAAATCGGATCGAGTGGGCATTCGACAAATTTTCAGGTGAGAATTTGGAGAAATGGACATCGTTTTTGGATTCAGCGCGCGAAATCGCTAAGGATGGACTATTTATTTGTTGGATTTGGAGTCCGGTAGACGTGCGCGTTTTTCGAGGCATCGCGGCACGTTTTTCGAGGTGGCGTGTGGATCCCGAAGCAGCTTTTGGCGGCACGGATCCCGAGGGCACGGCAGGCGTACGGTCGCGACAGGGGCCACGCGGGCGCGCAGCGCAGAATGCGCAGGGGCCGCCACGTGGCGGCCCCCCCGTTGGCGCCCGCGCGGGCGCGGGGGCACGCGCGCCCGTGTAACGGGCGCGTGTCCCGCGCCTGCGCGTGGTGCGGTGCAACGCGCCCGTGTGGCGGGCGCGTTGCCACGCGCCACGTGGCGCCCGGGCGCGTGCGTGAACCCGGCGCACGCGCCCGGTTGTGGACCGGCCGGTTGGGGGGCTCCCATTGGTGGCCGCCGTGCACCGAGCCTGTGGACCCGCCCCGTGAACCACCTTCTCTCTCCCTCCTTTTCTTCTTCTTCTTCCTCCCCGCACCGCATTTTCTCCCTTTCTTTCTTTCTTCTGCACCCGAGAGCGAGAGGGAGTGAGGGAGGGGGATTGCGTGAGGTGCGACGGCGCGTCGTGGACCTCGTTTTGCGTGCGAGGTCGCCCGGCGGAGCGTTTCGGCGACGGCGGCGCTAACGGGTAGGTCCCGTGTGTTGGTTTTACTGTATTTTTGTACAATTTTCGGGGCGACCTTCTGGACCGTAATTAACCCTCTTGCTCTTTTCTGTGTCCGGCACCGTGCACCGTTTTGCGTGCGGACTCCGGCACCGTGCACCGTTTTGCGTGCGGACTCCGTTTTGCGTGCGGTTTCCGGCACCGTGCACCGTTTTGCGTGCGGATTCCGGCGCCGTGCACCGTTTCGCGTGCAGACTCCGTTTTTGGTGCGGACTCCGGCAGCGTGCTCCGTTTTGCGTGCGGACTCCGGCGGCGTGCTCCGTTTTGCGTGCGGACTCCGACGGCGTGTCCCGTTTTACGTGCGGATCGCGTGGAGGCCAGTTGCAAGTGTCTACGAGCAATCGGTGGCAAATCGAGGTGGGTGGCCTTATCTCCAAGTTTTATGGACTGTACAGTATTTCTACTGATGTAGGATTATGCATGATAGTTTATTTCATTGTGTAGTATGCTAGATTGTAGGAATTGTTATTCCTTTTATTATCTGTTGATACAGCTATCTTGGAACTTGACCTAGCACCCCCGTCATATGTTGCATGTGTAACCAGACCAGTAGAAAACCCTCACTTGGGCTAGGGTTAATTATGTTTAGACACCCACACTGTTTTGCTATCCCTGGACATAGTGTTATCCTCGCCCGGGTAGTGGGCCGAGAGGTCGGGATTTTCTTTTAGTGTGGGATGCGTTTGCACTCGTGCTTGGGAGCAGAGTGGAGTCTGGTAGTTGTAGCGGGTTGCTTATCTGTGCCGGGAGCCGTTTGGGTATACGGTAGTCCCGAGAGGTCTTGTTTCCCTGTTGCACAGTCGTGGGAGAGAGCCGTTGAGTAGACGGTAGTCCCGGGCCGTCAAGTATCTTCCGGTCCGTCTTGTTGGGAACCGTTGGGGTTGACGGTGGTCCCAGGTCGTTGAGTGTTGTCCGACCTGTTTTGTTACCCTGAGTTGTGGGTCGTTCCTGGCTGTGGAGTATCTCCAGCCAGTGAGCCTTGTGCTGCGAGCCGTTGGTGAGGCTAGCGTCTCGTGTTTCGAGTTAGCCGAGCAGCTGAGTCGTCGAGAGTGCTCCGACTGTTGTGCGAGGTATTTGGGGATCTTGAGCCCTACCGTTCTGAGAGTGAGCGTGGTTTTTGACTAGCCTGCATATGCCTATGTTTGATACTCTATGCCGCGCCGTTCTACTCAGTTGGAGTCGCGTCCTGAGATGCCGCTGTGGATACGATGGTTGGCCTGTTGAGGCAGTCTTCCGCAGTTGAGGCAGCGATGGGCCTGTTGAGGCAGTTTTGCGCGAGGGATGAGTTAGTAGGACAGGACGCCCCACGTAAATCCCGTCCTCATGTGGATGTGTGGTAGTGGGCAGGAGCGTTCCTAGTCGTCGGGCGCAGGCTTGACTGGACCTTTGAGGTAGTCAGTTCGTTTGGGTCGTTTGAGCACCTTGGGTGCGAGTGGTCTCTTTTACTTTCATCTGTTCCACTTTTGAGTGTCTGGTTAGAGGCATGGTAGCTGTAGAGTAGTTTCCAGCTTTTCTTTCAGATTTCTTTGCCTGTTATCTTTCGCCTCTAGTAGACTTGGTGGGCAGACCGTTGGGCTTGTTGACGGTACCCACTGAGAACTACTGTGGGAAGTAGTTCTCACACCCGTCGTGGTGTCTTTTCCCCAGGGACTTCTTCTTATGTTCCTGTGCTCCTGTTGCTGATCCTTCGGACCGAGGCGAAGGAGTCGCGAGCTTGTTCCCTACCCGTCGTTGGAGTGTAGCGGTACCCCCCTTCAGAGGAGAGCTTCGGTTGATAGTTTACTTCTTCTTCTTCTGTTGAGAGACCTTTGTAGAGAGGTATAGTGTTGTACTTTATTTTTCAGTTTGAGAGACTGATGTTGTGAGGATATTTTCTTGTATCGAGGGGTTGTACACTGATGTACTTTTTGGAGATATCTCCCTTTTGAGTTCTGTATTAGAGGATTTTGTATATGATAGTATTCGGGGAGATGGATATTGTATTTATTTCAGTTGTACAGTGTTTGGACTTCAGTTTTAGTAGTCTACTTTCAGCTCTCTGATATCTGTTTACTGTAGTTGGTTCTTTCTGCAGGTTAGACGCTTCGTCTGTACGGCAGTTTCCGTACAGATGGCGGATCTGTTGGCGAGCCCGGGTGGCAGTTTCCACCCCGGGGCGCGACAGATTAGAGTGGTATCAGAGCCTAGGTTGTAGGTCGTGGTGGACTTAGAAACCCTAGGCTTGTGGTTGGACATTAGGATGACTACATGAGAGTCGTGACTTATAGCGAGAGTCTTGATTGAGTTTTACCTCTCCCAAGAGACGGGATGAGTGTTTGGCATGTTTATTCTCCTAATCGATTATGTTGGTTGCAGACAACATAATGCTATGGAATGGATGACATGTCTTAGACTTTCGCTGGATTGGGTCGTATGGTTGTTGTGTCCAGACGTTTGTAGTTGTGCAGTGGGTTGCGATACCCCTGAGACGTCGTGTTGTGAAAAGGACACACCCCGCCCTGGCTGAGTACCAGGAGGGCGTATTCCCTGGCTGAGTTACCAGGAGGGCGTTTTCCCTGGCTGAGTTACCAGGAGGGCATTTTTCCCTGGCTGAGTTACCAGGAGGGCGTATTCCCTGGCTGAGTTACCAGGAGGGCATTTTTTTCCCTGGCTGAGTTACCAGGAGGGCATTTTTCCCTGGCTGAGTTACCAGGAGGGCGTTTTCCCTGGCTGAGTTACCAGGAGGGCGTTTTCCCTGGCTGAGTTACCAGGAGGGCATTTTTCCCTGGCTGAGTTACCAGGAGGGCATTTTTCCCTGGCTGAGTTACCAGGAGGGCATTTTTCCCTGGCTGAGTTACCAGGAGGGCGTTTTCCCTGGCTGAGTTACCAGGAGGGCGTATTCCCTGGCTGAGTTACCAGGGGGGGCGTTTTCCCTGGCTGAGTTACCAGGAGGGCGTTTTCCCTGGCCGAGCTACCAGATGGATAATTATCACTGGCCGAGTTACCAAATGGATAATTATCACTGGCCGAGTTACCAGAAGGATAATTATCACTGGCCGAGTTACCAGAAGGATAATTATCACTGGCCGAGTTACCAGATGGATAATTATCACTGGCCGAGTTACCAGAAGGATAATTATCACTGGCCGAGTTACCAGATGGATAATTATCACTGGCCGAGCTACCAGGTGGATAATTATCACTGGCCGAGTTACCAGATGGATAATTATCACTGGCCGAGTTACCAGATGGATAATTATCACTGGCCGAGTTACCAGATGGATAATTATCACTTACCGAGTTACCAGATGGATAATTATCACTGGCCGAGTTACCAGGAGGACATTTTGCCCTAGCCGAGTTACCAGCAGGATACTTTCCACTGGCCGAGCTACCAGATGGGTACATAGCCCTGGTCGAGTTACCAGGTGATTGCTTTACTGAGACCGAGATGGTCTGACTGGACGCCGAGATTTGGGGGCATCGAGTTCGTCCTGTTGGACTACTAGGAGCTCGGTTGTTGACTTGGAACCAGTTTCGTGCTTTGCGGCTCAGGACCTTCTTTCCTGCCAGTGTAAGCAGAAACTGGAAGGGGATCTTAGACTCCTGCAGCAGGGGAGTCGACCTCTTTTGGAATTTGTTCGCGAGTTTGGCGATTGTCGAGCCGTGTACCCCATGTCGCCTGGATGAGGCCCAGGAGGTTGAGCTAGTTGAGAAAGGACTGCATCGGAATATCTATCACTTGGGGTATTCTCGGCGAGTGCCGACGTTAGATGCAGCTATTGAGCATGCTTAGCGGGTTGACCGAGGATCAGTGATCATGTCAGAGATAGACGGAGCGCCAGGGACCAGCTCCGGGGAGAGGCATCCAGTGCCGCCTGAGTTTGGACAGTCGAGAAGATCGAGACCCCGGGGCCGCCACGATCCCAGTCTGAGGGTCGTGAGTCTCAGAGGAGACAGAGACCAGGAGGTTTTCCGCGGCCGATGTATCAGCAGCAGCAGCGGGATGACTGTGTCCTTGGCGGTGGGCTGCATTCTGCACCGTAGTGTGACCACAGGCAGGGCACAGATCATGGTCTTGTCCTAAAGCGGGGTCATCAGTTACATTGGCAGCTTCGGCTCCTCCTCCTCCGCTCTTCCAGACAGGCGGAGTTTCGACAGGTTGGCCAGATAGTTAAGGCCACTTCTTCGCGGCAGTCCGACGGACGACCACCCCGAGCGAGAGCGTCTATGTCGCACAGGATGAGGATTCGGGGGCAGCTAGCCACGTGGTGGCAGATATTAATCTTATCTCCCCTACACGCACTCGAGCGTTATTTGTTACCTGAGCATTGCATTCTTTTCTTCTGTAGGGCATTTGCATTGATGTATGGGCTAGAAATAGGACCCTTAGCTTGTGCTCGTGAGGTTCAGATACCTGATCACGTGTTGCACATAGATGGGTGTTATTGGTCCTGCCTAGTGCAGTTGGGGCCCTGGTTTTTGCCTGTTGATCTTTTGGCCCTTCCTCAGCTCCGGAACATCGAAGTAGTGTTGGTTATAGTACTGTGAGGATCTGAGGCCTTGATGCTTGAGTGATACCACGCCGTTGATACACGGTGGTGATGCCACGCCGTTGATACACGGTGATGATGCCACACCGTTGATACACGGTGGTGATGCCACGCCGTTGATACACGGTGGTGATGCCACGCCGTTGATACACGGTGGTGATGCCACACCGTTGATACACGGTGGTGATGCCACGCCGTTGGTGCACGGCAGTGATGCCACGCTGTTGGTGCACGGCAGTGATGCCACGTTGTAGGTACACAACGGTGAGAGTTTTTGGATGATTCGGACTTTTGACCGCGAGTTTTGGGCATCAGCTTTATGATCGCCTTGCGAGCCAGTTTTCAGTCCCGTTCACCGACGGTTTGGTCCCCGTCAGGGTGTTCTTTGTGAGTTGAGGGATCGACTTCGACCCGTGGGTCCGTTGGGGTCATGTTAGCATGTTGAGCGACCAACTGTGGCACGAGATTGTGTCTCTTGAGGATCCCTTTTAAGGGTAGCCTGCAGTTGAGTAGTCCACTCGGGTGGTTTTGGATCGGGAAGTGACCGAGTGAAGACCCCAACTTATTGGATTTCCCTTCCTTATTGGACGAGTCTGCGGGTATGCTTCGGGTCGTCTTGTTGAGGGTGGCACCATGTTGTGGTTTGGTGCGTATTACACTTGTGGTTATTTCAGTTTTTCCCCCAGCCTTTTAATGGAGCCATTGGTTTTTCACGTCTCAGCTCAGTAGTGATGTGTTTTTCCTCGCCCGTGATTACTTGCCCCTTTGAGATCTGTGATTATTGGAGTACGAGGGACGCCCGTTGCAATTTCTGGCTCGAGAGATGAGAGAATTGCACATCGGGTAATACCGTACTTATTGTTGTTGTTGCGGAGTAATCACGAGGAGCGAGCGGGGGAGCTGGAGGCGTATTGTTAGATACCTAGCAGTGGTATTCTTGACTCCTGATGGGCTTGATCTAGTTTCGAGGACGAAACTTTCTTTTAGTGGGGGAGGATGTGAGGTCCCGGAATCCCCCGCGCAGGGTTGCTGGTTGTTGGGCAGCTTTCGGTCGCCGTTGGGGGTGTGGTGCGCGTGTTGGGGGCCCAGAAATGGATTTGTGATGCAATTTGGGATTTGCTTGCATCACTGGAGGCCTGCGTGGGTTGCGCGCAATTTGGACACAAGTGGTGGACTTCGGGCTTTAATTGAGACCCCGTGGGAAGTTGGAGGACCCGTCGGGTGGTCAGAAGTGATTTCGCGCGATTCAGATGTCAAAATTAGACTCCGGGTGAAGTCCGGATAAAAGTTTACCTCTCCGGTCGCCTTCGGGAATTTTTAGAGTTGGAATTTGGCAAATCGGACTTTAAAATGGACCCGGCGCGAAAATCGGATCGAGTGGGCATTCGGCAAATTTTCAGGTGAGAATTTGGAGAAATGGACATCGTTTTTGGATTCAGCGCGCGAATCGCTAAGGATGAACTATTTATTTGTTGGATTTGGAGTCCGGTAGACGTGCGCGTTTTTCGAGGCATCGCGGCACGTTTTTCGAGGTGGCGTGTGGATCCCGAAGCAGCTTTTGGCGGCACGGATCCCGAGGGCACGGCAGGCGTACGGTCGCGACAGGGGCCACGCGGGCGCGCAGCGCAGAATGCGCAGGGGCCGCCACGTGGCGGCCCCCCCGTTGGCGCCCGCGCGGGCGCGGGGGCACGCGCGCCCGTGTAACGGGCGCGTGTCCCGCGCCCTGCGCGTGGTGCGGTGCAACGCGCCCGTGTGGCGGGCGCGTTGCCACGCGCCACGTGGCGCCCGGGCGCGTGCGTGAACCCGGCGCACGCGCCCGGTTGTGGACCGGCCGGTTGGGGGGCTCCCATTGGTGGCCGCCGTGCACCGAGCCTGTGGACCCGCCCCGTGAACCACCTTCTCTCTCCCTCATTTTCTTCTTCTTCTTCCTCCCCGCACCGCATTTTCTCCCTTTCTTTCTTTCTTCTGCACCCGAGAGCGAGAGGGAGTGAGGGAGGGGGATTGCGTGAGGTGCGACGGCGCGTCGTGGACCTCGTTTTGCGTGCGAGGTCGCCCGGCGGAGCGTTTCGGCGACGGCGGCGCTAACGGGTAGGTCCCGTGTGTTGGTTTTACTGTATTTTTGTACAATTTTCGGGGCGACCTTCTGGACCGTAATTAACCCTCTTGCTCTTTTCTGTGTCCGGCACCGTGCACCGTTTTGCGTGCGGACTCCGGCACCGTGCACCGTTTTGCGTGCGGACTCCGTTTTGCGTGCGGTTTCTGGCACCGTGCACCGTTTTGCGTGCGGATTCCGGCGCCGTGCACCGTTTCGCGTGCGGACTCTGTTTTGCGTGCGGACTCCGGCACCGTGCACCGTTTTGCGTGCGGACTCCGGCACCGTGCACCGTTTTGCGTGCGGACTCCGTTTTGCGTGCGGTTTCTGGCACCGTGCACCGTTTTTGCGTGCGGATTCCGGCGTCGTGCACCGTTTCGCGTGCAGACTCCGTTTTTGGTGCGGACTCCGGCAGCGTGCTCCGTTTTGCGTGCGGACTCCGGCGGCGTGGCTCCGTTTTGCGTGCGGACTCCGACGGCGTGTCCCGTTTTACGTGCGGATCGCGTGGAGGCCAGTTGCAAGTGTCTACGAGCAATCGGTGGCAAATCGAGGTGGGTGGCCTTATCTCCAAGTTTTATGGACTGTACAGTATTTCTACTGATGTAGGATTATGCATGATAGTTTATTTCATTGTGTAGTATGCTAGATTGTAGGAATTGTTATTCCTTTTATTATCTGTTGATACAGCTATCTTGGAACTTGACCTAGCACCCCCGTCATATGTTGCATGTGTAACCAGACCAGTAGAAAACCCTCACTTGGGCTAGGGTTAATTATGTTTAGACACCCACACTGTTTTGCTATCCCTGGACATAGTGTTATCCTCGCCAGGGTAGTGGGCCGAGAGGTCGGATTTTCTTTTAGTGTGCGGCATGCGTTTGCACTCGTGCTTGGGAGCAGAGTGGAGTCTGGTATGTTGTAGCGGTGCTTATCTGTGCCGGGAGCCGTTTGGGTATACGGTAGTCCGAGAGGTCTGTTTCCCTGTTGCACAGTCGTGGGAGAGAGCCGTTGAGTAGACGGTAGTCCCGGGCCCGTCACGTATCTTCCGGTCGTCTGTGGGAACCGTTGGGGTGACGGTGGTCCCAGGTCGTGAGTGTTGTCCGACCTGTTTGTTACCCGTGAGTTGTGGGTCGTTCCGGCTGTGGAGTAATCTCCAGCCAGTGAGCCCTTGTGCTGCGAGCCGTTGGTGAGGCTAGCGTCTCGTGTTTCGAGTTAGCCGAGCAGCTGAGTCGTCGAGAGTGCTCCGACTGTTGTGCGAGGTATTTGGGGATCTTGAGCCCTAACCGTTCTGAGAGTGAGCGTGGTTTTTGACTAGCCTGCATATGCCTATGTTTGATACTCTATGCCGCGCCGTTCTACTCAGTTGGAGTCGCGTCCTGAGATGCCGCTGTGGTACGATGGTTGGCCTGTTGAGGCAGTCTTCCGCTTGAGGCAGCGATGGGCCTGTTGAGGCAGTTTTGCGCGAGGGCTGAGTTAGTGGACAGGACGCCCCACGTAAATCCCGTCCTCATGTGGATGTGTGGTAGTGGGCAGGAGCGTTCCTAGTCGTCAGGCGCAGGCTTGACTGGACCTATGAGGTAGTCAGTTCGTTGGGTCGTTGAGCACCTTGGGTGCGAGTGGTCTCTTTTACTTTCATCTGTTCCACTTTTGAGTGTCTAGTTAGAGGCATGGTAGGTAGAGTAGCTTCCAGCTTTTCTTTCAATTTCTTTGCCTGTTATCTTTCGCCTCTAGTAGACTGGTGGGCAGACCGTTGGGCTTGTTGACGGTACCCACTGAGAACTACTGTGGGAAGTAGTTCTCACACCCGTCGGTGGTGTCTTTCCCCAGGGACTTCTTCTTCTGTTCCTGTGCTCCTGTTGCTGATCCTTCGGACCGAGGCGAGGGAGTCGCGAGCTTGTTCCCTACCCATCGTTGGAGTGTAGCGTACCCCCTTCAGAGGGAGCTTCGGTTGATAGTTTACTTCTTCTTCTTCTGTTGAGAGACTTTGTAGAGAGGTATAGTGTTGTACTTTATTTTTCAGTTTGAGAGACTGATGTTGTGAGGATATTTTCTTGTATCGAGGGGTTGTACACTGATGTACTTTTTGGAGATATCTCCTTTTGAGTTTCTGTATTAGAGGATTTTGTATATGATAGTATTCGGGGAGATGGATATTGTATTTATTTCAGTTGTACAGTGTTTGGACTTCAGTTTTAGTAGTCTACTTTCAGCTCTGGATATCTGTTTACTGTAGTTTGTTCTTTCTGCAGGTAGAGCTTCGTCTGTACGGCAGTTTCCGTAAAGATGGCGGATCTGTTGGCGAGCCCGGGTGGCAGTTTCCACCCCCGGGGCGCGACACCTTGGACCCCTCTTTTTGCTGTGATATTTTCTGGACAGCATCGACTTCTCCGATTTATATCTTAGTTAGGATCATCGGATCAGGGCATAAAATAGTCCGATTTCGATCTACTCGGCGTAAGAACGCAACCGTAATTTTTCTGGATTTTTTGAAGTACTGTACAGAGGTGAAAAGCTCCTCTTTTTTTCGTGCTATTTGAAAACACAAATACCTGTATTTTTGGGACTTGTATTTATACCGGGTGCGTGTTCTGTACAGCTGTGCACTGTTTGTCAGTAGGTGGGATTAGAGGACTGTGGACAGCTAAGAGACTTTGGGTGTGGATGCGCTTTTCGAGGTGGGTTTGCTTACCTCATTTTTGACTAACTCACTAGGTATTAGAGAGTCCCTATTTCACAACTATAATCGGTATTCCAATTGTGAATTGCATGAGTAGGACCCCAAATTATATGACAGCTCCTTATGTTAAATTGGGACAC
>JAQNDB010004977.1:0-21408 GCA_029204045.2 Tillandsia leiboldiana | reverse complement strand
TTGTGGTACGGTGACAATTGGAATGTCTAGTTTTCTTTATGTTTCTGTGGGCCGCTTTGGGAAACTAAATAGCAAATTAAGAAACACGGATTGCGAAAATGGATTTCAAAACTAAGTGTGTAGTTGGGGGCACTGTTTTCAAACCCTGAGTTATGTTTTTCAAAAAAGGTTTTCAAAATATTGGTGCCGGGTGTGGGCGCCGTTCAACAAACCGTGGGTTTTATCCTTTCAAAACTAGTCGGCCGTGTGTTAACTCAGTATGTGGTGAATGTTTGTATGAACGGGATTGTTGTGATTGAATGTTTCCCCATTATGAACATTGTACAAACCGCGACGCCGTGCATAACAGGGGAGACTCTGCCGTCGTAGAGTGATCCTGTATATGCGGCGGGTCTGGGCACGCGCCGGGGAAGAGTTTTCAAAAAAAAAAAAAAAAAAAAAAACAAAACAACAAGGGAGAGTACATGCCTTTGTAAGCCGTTTCGCTAAATAAATCCCGGGGGCGTGACACGCACCTCGGCGCCTCAAACCCCACCACTAATAAAGGGCCCCCACTACTGTATATCCACGGGTCATAGACCGCTTTTCCGAAAAGCGCACCCTTTGCGGTGGCCCAAACCGCGGGTGCGCGTGCTGCAGCCTCGAGCAAAAGTAACCATAACCGGATCAGGTCAGCAGGTCGTAATATGTAAACAAGAGTAAACTATAACCGTCATCATGTGTAAACAAGAGTAAGCTATATTGCTATCATGTATAAGCAAGAGTAAGCTATATCTGCTATGATGTATAATCAAGAGTAAGCTATAACTGCTATCATGTATTCCCAAGAAAAACGGTAACGCGTGTGTTCACAAGTACCCCGCTAAATTGTAATATCGAAAGTAAAATGACTGCAAAGACCGACGCTTAACAACACAGTCAAACCCACCTGTCGCTGTAGCAATCAAAGCTCGGCTCCCTCGCGTCCCGTACGCCCGCACGGACTCCAACAACACACCGGCCGCGAGGAAAGTCAGCACTCAGACTCGGATGAAAAGGACCGACGTCCGCCTATACCGTTTGGCGGCTCCCGCCCGCACGCTGGGCTGGGCGCGTGCCCGGCCCCGTGCGGGTCAACCCCGCCATGCGGGGCTGGCGCGTGCCCGGCCCCGTGCGGGTAACACCCGCATGCGGGGCTGGGCGCGTGCCCGGCCCCGTGCGGGTCACCCCCCCACGCAGCGGCTGGCGCGTGACCGGCCGTGCGGAATCACCCCCGCACGTGGGGCTGGCGCGCGTGCCACGGCCCCGTGCGGTCACCCCCGCACGAGGGCTGGCACGAGCCGGCCCCGTGCGGGTCACCCATGCCGCGGGGGCTGGGCGCGTGCCCGGCCCCGTGCGGGTCGCACCCGCACGCAGGGCTGGGCACGAGCCCGGCCCCGTCGGGTCACCCCGCACGCAGGGCTGGGCGCGTGCCCGGCACCGTGCGGGTCACCCACGCACGCAGGGCTGGGCACGAGCCCGGCCCCGTGCGGGTCACCCCGCACGCGGGGCTGGGCACGTGTCTGGCCCGTGCGGGTCGCACGGGAACGGCGTTTGGGGGGGGGGGGTTCGCACATGCGGCGGATCCGGGGTATCCGTCGTCTGTGCCCCTCCCTTGCCGATTGAGACGATCAAGAACCAAAACAAGAATGTAAACACCTCCGTCTCACCTCCGGTTACGACGATGATAGTTGGGAGAGGAGGGATCGTCCGTTCTGCGTGCCACGGTTCGGTAGTGAAGCGCTGCGGCGTTCTTCCCTCCTCGCTCGCTCCGCCGCGGTGCCACGCCGATCAAAGGGAAGGTCTTGGGGGAGGGCGTTCTTCGTCCACGCTCGGGGCAACCACGCAAGTAAGAGGAAAGGGAAAGGGTTCCCAAACCCTAATTCCCCAACCAATTAATTAGTAGTTTTGGCGCAATTGGGTCTGAACCCAATATAAAGGAAATTAACATAAAATAAATTAAACCAAACCTGGGGTCTGGTTTACCTCTGATAAAAGTGCCAAACGCCCCGCACTGCAACGAACTTCAGAAATTTATTCCGGGAGATTCCGGGGTCGGAAATCAGATCCGGTTCCCGCCGCCGGTCTCCGTTTCGCTGGGCTTTATTAACCAAAATACCGCGAGCCGCCGACGGCCTGCCCAGAAACAAAGAAGAAATAGCCACCCCCGGGTTCCCCTTGGTCAAAAGCGGTTTAATAAAAAATCAAAGAAAGGTCCAGAAAAGGCAATTATACCCACGGTTATCACACCACTCACCTCTTAAAAACGAGTTTCGTCCTCGAAACTCAAACCCGGGTGGTGGTGAAGAGGTCGGGGGTAGCGCTCCCTCATTTTAGATTCCAGCTCCCACGTTGCTTCTCGCTCCTCATAGTTGCTCCAGAGCACTTTCACGTAGGGGATGGTTCGGTTCCCGCAGTGCTTTAGTTTCCCCTTGCCAGGATTCTCACCGGGGTTTTCCTCGAAACTCAGATCCTCCCCTAAGTTCGAGTGTAGAAGCATCCAGGATATGTGAGGGGTCGGAGAGGTACTTCCGGAGCATCGAGACGTGGAAGACGTCGTGGAACTCGGTCGAGGTTTGGGGGTAGGGCAAGGCGGTAAGCCACTGGGCCAATTCGCTCCAAAATTTCGAAAGGCCCCACAAACCGTGGGGCTCAGCTTGCCCCTAGCCCCGAAACGCTTGACTCCTCGGGACGGCGAGACCCGCCAAAAAGAACATGCCCTCCCACTTGGAATTCCAAGTCGCGGCGCCTTTGGTCTGCGTTAGCTTCTTGCGACTCTGGCGTCGTCAGCAGACGCTGTCTGATAAGGCGTACCTTCTCTTCAGTTTCTCTACTTAAATCGGGGGTCCCAAGAATTTCCGTTCTCCCAAGTCGTCCCAACAAATCGGGGATCGGCAGCGCCTTCCATATAAGGCTTCGTAGGGCGCCATCTGGATGCTGGCCTGGTAGCTGTTGTTGTAGGCGAATTCCACAAGAGGTGGGTAGCGTGACCAACTACTCCCCCAATCAAGCACACAGGCGCGAAGCAGGTCTTCGAGGGTTTGTATCACACGCTCCGACTGTCCGTCCGTCTGAGGGTGGTAGGCTGTGCTGAACTGCAGTCTGGTCCCCATAGTCCACTGAAGGCTCTGCCAAAACTTCGAGACAAAACGCGTGTCTCTGTCCGAGGTGATCGATGCCGGCACTCCATGTAGTCTCACGATCTCGCTAATATAGGCTTGAGCTAACCGTTCTCGGGTCCAGGTCGTATGAATTGGCAGAAAGTGTGCCGACTTGGTTAACCGGTCGACTACGACCCAAATCGCGTCATGGCCCTGTTGTGAGCGTGGAAAACCCGTGACAAAGTCCATGGTGATCTGATCCCACTTCCACTCCGGTACCGGTAGAGGCTGTAGCTTCCCTGCTGGCCGCTGATGCTCGGCCTTTATCTGTTGGCACACTAGGCAATGAGCTACGTGTCGGGTGACGTCCCCCTTCATTTTGGGCCACCAGTAGATCTGTTTGAGGTCCCTGTACATCTTCGTGCCCCCTGGATGTGCCGCATAAGGGGCCCGGTGCGCCTTCGTCAAGATTTCCTCCTTCAACTCCGATGAATCCGGCACGCAGATCTGTCCACGGAACCGTAGGGTGCCGTCGTCTTCTATCGCAAAGTCTCTCTCTTGCTCCAGGGGAATCTTGTCTCGTACGCGCTGTAAGTGTGGGTCGGTCTGCTGTCCCTCCCTGATCTTCTCAAATAACGTCGGCTTGACCACCAAGGTTAGAAGTCGCATAACCGTGCCTGCCGGCACCACCTCCAACTGCATTCGTGCGAACTCCGCAATCAAGAGGTTCTGCTCCGTTATCGCGCTCCCTGACCCCCCTTCTTGATGCCCTTTCCTGCTCAAGGCGTCTGCCACCACGTTTGCCTTTCCGAGATGGTATTGAATTGTCAAGTCGTAATCTTTCAACAACTCTAGCCACCGCCTCTGCCGCAAGTTCAATTCTTTTTGGGTAAAGATGTACTTAAGACTTTGATGATCCGAGAAGACGTTGCAAGTGGACTCCAAAAAGATAATGCCTCCACAGTTTTAAGACGAAGACTACAGCAGCCAATTCTAAGTCGTGTATCGGGTAGTTCTTTTCGTAATCCTTCAGTTGCCTGGACGCGTAGGTGATCACTTTCCCCTGCTGCATCAGAACACCACCAAGACCGATCCTCGATGCGTCGCAGTATACTTCATAATCCTCTCCGGGTGTCGGCAGCACGAGTATTGGTGCCCTGGTTAACCTCCTCTTGAGTTCCCTCAAAACTCTCCTGGCATTTGGCCGTCCATATGAACTTCTCCCCTTTTCGGGTTAACCGATTTAAAGGGGTAAGCAATCTTCGCGAAACCTTCAACGAAGCGCCTGTAGTATCCTGCCAATCCTAGGAAACTGCGGACCTCTGTCGCCGTCGTCGGCGGCTGCCAGTCGACCACTGATTCCACCTTCTTGGGATCCACGGCGATTCCCTGTGCCGAGATCACGTGTCCTAGGAAACCGACTTCGCGCAGCCAGAACTCACACTTCTTGAGTTTAGCAAACAGCTCCTGCTCTCTGAGCGTCTGGAGGATCGTTCGCAAATGGTCCTCGTGCTCCTCGTCGGTAGTGGAATAAATCAGGATGTCGTCGATGAAAACCACCACGAACCGATCAAGGAAGGGTCTGAAGATCCGGTTCATCATGTCCATGAAGACTGCGGGGGCATTCGTGAGTCCGAAAGGCATGACCGTGAACTCGTAGTGGCCATACCGGGTCCGGAAAGCAGTCTTCGGGATGTCCTCGTCCTGAACCCAGAGTTGGTGGTAGCCCGATTGCAGATCAATTTTGGAGAAGACCGTTGCCCCTCTCAGCTGGTCGAAGAGATCATCTATTCTGGGCAGGGGGTACTTATTCTTCACGGTAACTTTGTTTATTCCTCTGTAATCGATGCAGAGACGCAGGCTCCCGTCTTTCTTCCGCACAAAGAGTACCGGTGCGCCCCAGGGCGATACACTTGGCCTGATAAAACCTTTGTCCAAGAGGTCCTCAAGTTGTGCTTTAAGCTCCTTCAGCTCTCCGAAGGCCATCCGGTAGGGCGCCTTCGTAATAGGCTGCGTGCCCGGTAGCAGCTCGATAGGGAACCCTACCTCCCGCTCCGGGGGCATCCCGGGCAGTTCCGTGGGAAAGACGTCGGGGAAGTCCTTCACCACTGGGATATCTGCAAGTGTCGTCGGGGGTCGGGTAGCCAAATCCACCGATGCTAAATAGGCCACGCACCCACCCTCCACCAGTCTTCTGGCCCGTGCCGCTGAAATAATCGCCGGGAAGGAGATGCTCTTGCCCATGATGTACACATGCTCAGGGAAACCCGGTTCTTGTAATCGCAGCTGTCGTTTGTCGCAATCGATGAGTGCCTGGTACTTCGTGAGCCAGTTCATGCCCAACACCACATCGTACTCCTCCAGTGGGATTACCACCAAATCCCAAGGGCAAGCTAGCCGTCCTAGCATAATCGGGCAGGCGGCCACCAAGCTGACCGCCTCCAAGGTCCCTCCCGCCGTTTGAACCGTCAAGAAGGTTTGGAGGGGTGTCTCCTCGAGATCATGCATAAAAACAAAATCGCGAGAAACGAACGAGTGTGTTGCTCCGGTATCGAAAAGAGTTATAGCACGGGAATTTGAAACGGAAGTAATACCTGCAAGTGCGTCCTCCGGCGGGTCTGTCTCTTGGCGGGTCATTGAGAAAACTCTCCCGCCTGGTTGTGGCCGCCTGTCCTCCTCGCGCCGTGGTGCAAGGGGTCTAGAAGTCGACGCCATAGGAGCTTTCCCCCGCCCTGAGAGCTGTGGCGTGGGCGTAGAAGCTGCAGAGGACGCAGATCCCCCGCCTAAAGGGCAGTCGCGGCGGAAGTGCCCCCGTTTGCCGCACCTGAAGCAGTGGTCGCCTCTTTGGGGGCACTCTCCCGCCAGGTGCCCTCCCCCGCAAATGACACAAGGCCTATTCCCCGGCCTCGGCCCTCCTGCTGGCGCGCCCCGAGGCCCCGCCTGCGGTCTCCACCGTTTGGGGCCCCCGCTCCCACTCCAAGAGCCTCCCCCCGAATTCTGCTGTTGCCGCTTCCTGTCTTCCAGCCGCGCCGAGTTCTCTCTTCTGGCGCGGGTGACCGCAAAACCCCGCTCCACCGTAGTGGCCCTGTCGACCACTTTCTGGAAGGTGGCAGGTCGGCTGCTTGCACCACCTCGAAGATATTGCTCCGCAAGCCATCCACAAGAGTTGTGCCTTGTGAGCCTCGTCCCTTATGACGAACGGGACGCAGTTTGCTAGCCGGACGAACTCCCGCTGATACTCCATGACCGTCCGGTTCCCCTGCTGGATGTGGCTCAGGTCATCCTCCAACTTTTTCTTGACGTTGCTGGTGAAGAAGGCCCCGAACAGCTCCTGCTTGAAAGTTGCCCAGGACGGGAGTGCGGTACCCTTAGCAAGATCGGGGCGTACCGTCTTCCACCATAAGCGGGCGTTCCCCTCCAAGTAGTGGACTGCTAGGGGAACCCGCTCGTCATCCTCCATGAGTAAGTCTTCAAAAAGTTTCTCCATCGACCCCACCCATTTCTCGACGACCCAAGGATCAGTCGAGTCCCCTTCGAACGTGGGTGGGTCGTATTTCTTGAAGTCCTTCAAGTTGGCTCGCACCCGATCTCGCTCAGTCATCACTACCGTCCCCTCCCCCGCGGCGGCGGCAGCCACGGTAGGGGTAGGTGTGACCCCCGTCGCCTCCAGAGTAACCCTGCTGGCTGCCCCCGGCGCCGGTCCCGTAGTCGCCGCCGGCGGTGGCGCTGTCGGTGGTGCTGCGGCCGGTGCTGTCGGCCCCTGTGGAGGAACCGGGGTGGCCGTCACTGTCGCGGCCAGCTGCTGTTGCGTCAACTGACGCACGTGATCAGTGAGGTTTGCCAGATTCCCCGCCATCTCCCGCAATTGCTGCCGCAGGAGCTGGCTCTCCGCGGCCGCCGACGTCGTCGCATCTGCCTCTGCGTCCCCGGCAGACGATCTAGTACGGGCCATGTCTGTCACACAACACAAGAGTCCACTTTAGACTACCCTACTAACAACAACCATAAAGTGAGAGAAAGGACTCAACATTTTCCCCCCCCTCGGTAACTCGCGTTCTACAGTCCTATGCCCTACACATTTCATTCATGTGTAGGCAAGTGAGGTATTCCCACGGATGTCGGCACTAACTGTTGTGATTGAAAGTACTCTCTGATACCATCTTAATCTGTCACGCCCCGGGGTTTTGTTTTAGCGGAAACGCTTCACAAAAGTCAAACATTTGACGTATAAGATTTTTTTTTTTTGATAAAAGAAAACATCTCTTCCCCGGCGCGTGCCCAGACCCGCCGCATATACAGAATCTCTCTACAAATGGACAGAGTCTCCTCTGTATATGCACGGCGTAGCGTTTAGTACATGTTCCCAACATAAGCAATCATTCAATCACAACAGTCACTAACATAAAACTAGTACCACAATTTATTAAAACGCATGGCCGATCAATTTGAAAGGATAAATCCACAGTTGTTGGAAACGGTGCCTACCCAGCACTCAGGTTTTGAAAACGTGTTCGAAAGCAGCATAAATCCACAGGGTTTTGAAAACAGTGCCCACACGACACCTGAGTTTTGAAATTCATTTTCGCAATCCATAAATCCATAGGGTTTTGAAATCAGTGCCCACACGACACTTAAATTTTAGAAATAGTTTTCGCAATCTTTTCTTGGGTTTTCTTTTTCTTTTCCAAACGGCCAACAGAAACAGAAGGAAAGATAAATGCATAAGAGAACAACCGAATAGGGACCATGCCGACATCCACACCGACCCCACGAGGGTATCGAGAACCTCACAAATAACTACAACGTAAATGAAATGTAAAGATGCAGAAGGAAACACAGTCCAGGGTCCCCAGCGACCCAGAAGCTCCTGCCCCGTCCTCACCGTCGCCTACCTCTCCCCCCGTCTGGACCCTGTCACGAAGTGGGAAGTCAGTGACGAATAATAATAGAGCAGAACAATATAGTAAACAAACTGTGAAAACAACCGGAGCAACCACCCTCTCAAGAGGGAAACGATAACCTGTACTCCCGTGTCCTGCAATACCCGGCCACGTCGGACAACTAAACCGACGGCCCATACCGTACCTGCAAAAACCCGACCACGTCGGACAACTAAACCGACGGGTCGCACCGCTCGCACCTCGGCGCCTCAAACCCCACCACTAATAAGCGGCCCCCACTACGTCACCTCGTGGGTATACACGGGTCATAGACCGCTTTTCCGGAAAAGCGCACCCTTTGCGGTGGCCAAACCGCGGGTGCGCGTGCTGCAGCCTCGAGCAAAGTAATCATAACCGCTATCATGTCAGCATCGTAATATGTAAACAAGAGTAAACTATAACCGTCATCATGTGTAAACAAGAGTAAGCTATATCTGCTATCATGTATAATCAAGAGTAAGCTATATCTGCTATCATGTATAATCAAGAGTAAGCTATAACTGCTATCATGTATAATCCCAAGAAAAACGGTAACGCGTGTGTTCACAAGTACCCCGCTAACATGTAATATCAAAAGTAAAATGACTGCCAAAGACCGACGCTTAACAACACAGTCAAACCCACCTGTCGCTAGTAGCAATCAACGCTCGGCTCCCTCGCGTCCCGGTACGCCCACACGGACTCCCACACACACCTGCCGCGAGGAAAGTCAGCACTCAGACTCGGATGAAAAGACACGACAGTCCGCCTGTCCCGGTTTGCGGCTCCCCGCCCGCACGCGGGGCTGGGCGCGTGCCCGGCCCCGTGCGGGTCACCCCCGCAAGCAGGGCTGGGCGCGTGCCCGGCCCCGTGCGGGTCACCCCCGCACGTGGGGCTGGGCGCGTGCCCGGCCCCGTGCGGTCACCCCCGCACGCAGGGCTGGGCACGAGCCCAGCCCCGTGCGGGTCACCCCCGCACGTGGGGCTGGGCGCGTGCTCGGCCCCGTGCGGGTCACCCCCGCACGCAGGGCTGGGCGCGTGCCCGGCCCCGTGCGGGTCGCCCCCGCACGCAGGGCTGGGCACGAGCCCGGCCCCGTGCGGGTCACCCCCGCACGCGGGGCTGGGCGCGTGCCCGGCCCCGTGCGGGTCACCCCCGCACGCAGGGCTGGGCACGAGCCCGGCCCCGTGCGGGTCACCCCCGCACGCTGGGCTGGGCACGTGTCCGGCCCCGTGCGGGTCGCACGAGAACGCCGTTTGGGGGAGGGGGGGGAGGGTTTCGCACATGCGGCGGATTCCGGGGGATCCGTCGCCTGTGCCCCTCCCTTGCCGATTGAGACGATCAAGAACCAAAACAAGAATTGTAAACACCTCCGTCTTACCTCGGTTACGACGATGATAGTTGGGAGAGGAGGGATCGTCCGTTCCTGCGTGCCCAGTTCCGGTAGTGAAGCGTGCGGCGTTCTTCCCTCTCCTCGCTCGCTCCGCCGCGGTGCCACGCCGATCAAAGGGAAGGTTTAGGGGAGGGCGTTCTTCGTCCACGCTCGGGGCAACGCACGCCAAAGTAAGAGGGAAAGGAAAGGGGTTCCCAAACCTAATTCCCCAACCCAATTAATTAGTAGTTTTGGCGCAATTGGGTCTGAACCCAATATAAAGGAAATTAAATAAAATAAATTAAACCAAACCTGGGTCTGGTTTACCTCTGATAAAACGTGCCAAACGCCCGAACTGCAACGAACTTCAGAAATTTATTCCGGGAGATTCCGGGGTCGGAAATCAGATCCGGTCGCGCCGCCGGTCTCCGTTTCGCGGGCTTTATTAACCAAAAATACCCGCGAGCCCCGACGGCCTGCCCAGAAACAAAGAAAAAATAGCCACCCCCGGGTTCCCCTTGGTCAAAAGCGGTTTAATAAAAAATCAAAGAAAGGTCCAGAAAGGCAATTAAACCCACGGTTATCACACCGCAGGCGTGGGCGGCCCCGCGCGGGCGCCTTCCCCTGCGGGTGGCCCCGCGCGGTACCAGTCCGCGCGGGCGGCCCCGCGCGCTACTAGTCCGCGCGGGCGGCCCCGCGCAGTACCAGTCCGCGCGGGCGGCCCCGCGGGGCACCAGCCCGCACGGGCGCGCTGCCCGCAGTCACGGGCGGCCACGCGCGGCACTAGCACGCGCGGGCGCCCCATCTGCGGGCGGCCCCGCGCGGCACTAATCCGCGCGGGCGCGTTGCCCGCAGGCGCGTTGCCCGCAGGCGCAGGAGGCCCCGCACGGTACCAGACGTGGTTAAAGTTGTTTTTCTCTGATACCATAAAATCTGTCACGCCCCGGGGTTTTAAAATAAGTGAAAAACGTGTACATTTTTTTTATATAAGTACTCCCGCCGGGCACGTGCGCAGATCCGCCACACATACAAATTCACCCCACAAACGGATGGAGTCTCCTTTGTATATGCACGACGTCGTAAGCATAAATCGTACTTTAACCACACTAGCCAAGAAGTTAAGTTGAAGGAAAAATATCATCATGCGCAACTACCAAGCCGGCCACCTACATTTTGAAAGGATAATGCACGGGTTGTAAAACGGTGCCCACACGATACCTAAATTTTATTAAACATTTTCTCATTCTTTTTACTTGATTTAAAAAGTGTGGTGACCCGGATCTCTACAGGGCTTCTACAGTGTGACAAGCAGCTTCTGGAGGCCTACGTGGTGTGTTGGTGGTGTTTGTGCACCAATTGGACACAAGTGGTGGGCAACGGGCTTAAAATGGATCACGTGGGTGATCGGGGGACCCCGTCGGATGTTTAGAAGTGGTTTCGCGCGAAACGGATATTAAAATTGGACTCAGCGCGAAGTTTGGACAAAAGAACACCGTTCCGGATGCCTTCAGCAATTTTTAGAGTTGGAATTGGGCAAAACGGACAGCGGATTTGGATTCAGCGCGCGAAAGCGATGAAAATGGACTATTTAGTTGTATTTTTCGGAGCCCGGATGACGTGCACGGTTTTCGAGGCTGTGGGTACTGTTCCGGCGGCCGGGGGCAGCGTCGGCGGCGGCGGGCAGCGGCGGCGCGGGCTCGGGCAGCCGGCGGAGCAGGTGCGGGCAGCGCGCGTGCGCGGGCGCGGGCAGCGCGCGGGCAGCGCGCAGGCGCGCGGTGCACAGGGCGCGCCATGCCACGTGGCGCTTCTCTTTTGGTTGGGGTAAGGACACGTGGCGGACTAGGAGAGGTCGGTGCCATGGACCTGGTTCACGGAGCCGGCGGGGGGCTGCCTCGGGCAGCGTGCCTGGCAGGGTGGCAGGCGGCTGCGCGGGGAGCACGCGAGCGCACGTGGGCCGCCTCTGAGTGCGGTCCACGTGGCATCACGTGGTTGGCGCGTGCCATACACCCGCAGGCATGGTCCACGCCACGTGGCGCACAGCCAGTGGCTGCGCCGGCTGTTTCCTATTTTGTGGGTGACGTGGCGCACCCGGAGCGTTTCGGGCGCACCACGGGGGAAGTTTTGGGTACACTTTGGGGAGCCTGAAAGTTTCGGGCTCCCGGAAAATGTCCCCCAAAGTGTGATTTTGGCTTGGATTTCAGCCTATAAATAGGTTGTGAGGGCCCTTTTGTGCGGGTTTTGGATTTTTGGAGCTCCCTCTTCTGCAGGAGACCTTCTACACTGTATTTTCTACCCTCCCTTGGATCTTGGGCATTTTTGGAGACTCTGGCTTCGGCATTTTCTGCGACGCGCCGTACAGCGACGCACTTTGGATTATTGGCTATTACCGTCGCTCTTGAGTCCGTGAGGCACATCGGATCACCTCGAAGGAATTTTGAGCCGTTTTTCACGGCAGCACGTTCATGAGAGGTAAGGCTTCATTTTCCATGTTGATCACTTCTCCTCGTTTCGAGTTTTCGGCACTGTTCACGAGGTGTTTCTGTGACTCTTTTTCCTGCTATGAGGTTTTGGACAGCGGAGGCTTGCCGATTTTCTATCTTCGCGCTCAGGCATCGGATGGAGGCGTGCCTATAGTCGTTTTGCATCTACATATCGCAAGGAACGTCCTCGTAATTTTTCTGGATTTTATTGAATTTTCCAGATGGTAAGAAAATTCCATTTTTCTGGACAGAGTTGTACAGTTTTTGATATTTGGGAGTTTCGAGATGGTCACCTTGTGGAATTTGTAACTTGAGCTATAAAACTCGGATTGGGACGTGCAGGTACCCGTTTCGAAGGGCTCGACGCGACAAACGCAGCGGTTATTTTTTTGGATTTTTCTGAGTTCATCTCGCAGGTGAGATTTAAGCTTTTTCGGGGTTGTATCCCGCAGTTTTTGCAGTGTAGTGGATTGTCGGCGCCCCGCATTGTATGGGTTGTATCTTGGCCTACAGGTGTCAGAACGGGGCGTATAAATACTCGTTTCGGGGCTACTCATAGCGAGGATCGCAAGCGTGCATTTTCTGGAATTTTTGGAGCACTGCTTACAGGTGAGAATTGCCTTCTTTGTGCTATTTTGGAAAAACAGCAAGTGTATGTTTGGGGGTATTGATTAGTAAGTTGTGTTGTTTGTTGGTTGTTGTGGTGTTGCATGTTGGGGTGATGTTGTTTGGAGCCAAGACTTGCGCGACATGTACCATGGGTGCGGGTTCAGCAGATTATGTTAGCAGGTGGCCACGCTCTACACCGACTTCAGCTTTGCCTGCGGAAGCGTTTCAGGTGGGTGCTTTGTTTCCAGAACCGGTGCACGGTTCTCTAATTCTTTATGTTAGGATGCATGCATGTCTAGGGTACATGTTTTGTGATTGAGAGGTAGGTAAGCTTGGTAATAATAATTGTGTGATTAATTGCAAGAATAATATTTATGATGTATACTGAGGACTTGCATGATCTGGATATCTATGTTGATGATTAGTGTAAGCTTACCTAGGATAATGTTACCCTACGTGATTATGTAACATGCCATGTTAGCACATCGCCTTTTATGTGGTTGGTTTATGCGATGGGGCAGGATTATATAGCTATGTGTGGATTTTTACTCTGAGGAGTTATTATGATCGAGGATTATGGACAGGTGTAGGCATGGATGATTTTGGCATGTGGCTTACTTTCTTATTATCTTCTTGAGAACAAATGCATGCTTGTATGGACATATGGTTAGGCCACCTTCTATCGCTATACTGTTGGGTTATATGTAATAAGGATCTAAATAGGGGAAAAAATACCTAGAGGGGGGTGAATAGGTGTAAACGCTTAAACACTCAAAAAATCGTTGCGATAAAAACCCAATGCGGAAATAAAAATAATACGCAAGATTTTTACGTGGAAAACTCCATCACCGGAGTAAAAAACCACGGGACCGATAACACGGCAGAAATCCACTAGAATTAAAACACGTACAAGGTGATTTACCGTACGCACTTACGACTCAACCTTTTCCATACGCTCCTAGAGGATCTTCTCCGCTCGCTCCGTGACGCTTCTCGAATCCACGATCTGCGCCCAACGCCGAATCCACGGCGTCCAACGTCGAATCCACGACGTCCGACCGAATCCACGGTCTTCACCCAATAGCACCCTTCGAATCCACGAACGTGCCTCGCTCCGAATCCACGAGAGCGGTTGAACCTTGAATCCACAAGGACACGCGAATCCACGCGCCGATTTTTGGGGTAAATCGTTGTTTTGGGTGGTGATGATCCGCCGAATACTTAGATCAAAGATAGATCGGAAATACCATCTAAGTATTCATTAGTTTGATTCAACTCAAGATGTGAGTATGAAAACCTAGAATCAAACTAATCAATATAGATGAAGAAACATAGAGTATTCTCTAATGATTTCCTTTCTTCTCTATATGTGGATCTAGAGGCGCATATATGAAAATGACGGCTATAGTTATTTTCGGCCTCTTTTTTGGATTGACCCTAGAAGAAGAGTCATAGGGTCTATTTATAGGTTAGAAACCCTAGGAAGGAGATAGAAATCAAAAACCTAACATTTCTGGAGATTTTACGGACGGCGATCCGGATCGGATTAACTGTGATCCGGATCGTCGCAACGAGTCAGGCAATTCCAGAAAAACGAAGGTTCGGGATCCGGATCGAAGTGCTTGATCCGGATCGTTCATACAGTTCACCAAACATCAACGTTCGGGATCCGGATTGCGAAGCCTGATCCGGATCATTCAAGGAAGATGGTAAACTCAGTGTTCGGGATCCGGATCAAGAGAGGCTACGATCCGGATTGAACTGGTGTATGAACGAACCACCTTCGGGATCCGGATCGAACAACCTGATCCGGATCCTGAACATGTCCCAAGTCCAGTTTTTGATTTTTATGCAATGAAAGATTCTTCCAAGTGTTTCTACACTACAAGAAGTATTCGGATCACACAAAATCTTAGGTTAAACATACCTGATCCTTTTGAATTCTTCTTTCTTGAGATTGAGTTAAACGATCCAACTTTCTTCACCTTCAATCTTCAAGACTTGAGACTTTCACGAAACTACGCCAACTCAAATTCCGTAACAATCTCCCCCTTTGGCGGTTTCGTGACAAAACACAGATCCACTAAAGAAAATTCAAAAAGATATTTTTGTTGCTATCACCATACAACAAAAATTTACAATGGAGATCCAAAAATTTAAAAACATGAGATAAACTCCTAAAACAGACTCTAGACTTAGACATCTGTACTCTCTGCACAAAGAAATCATTCTTGACAAAAGGAGATCGTTAGATACCTCAAGAATATTTAGCATACAAAACCTAGTACAGAGATAGAGTTTATCTGATCATCATGACATTTGAGAATTCAGATATGTAAGAGAATCATAGTCAAAAACCAACATATCTTCTATGCAATTAAAAACCAAATGTCACAAAATGTTAGTCCAACATCAACTTGTTAGTTATATTACATGCCCAAATAGTTAGTCGAATAGTTAGTCGAGACATGCAAACAATCACAAGATGAAAACCAAAGTTGAAGTTGAAGAGATACTTACCTTGATGTATACAAAATCTTCATCAGCAAGATTTTCACAATCATTGTTCAAGTTCCCTTACCTTGATGTTCATTCACATCATCATTGTACCTTGATGCAGTCATCATTGTTCATCATTGATGTATACAAGATCACACTTTTCACAATATCAATGTTCAAGTTCTCTCTAACTCTCTCCCCCTTTTTGTCACAAAACAAAGCCAAAATGTAGTTAAGACTACGAAATGTTAGGAGAGTGAAAAGTTCCAATAAAACGTAAAACCTGAGAACTAAGCTAAAGTAAGTATAAAACTAAATCCTAAAATCAAAATCCTGCACAAAAGGATTAAAAATCTGCAAAAGAATAAAAAGAAGAAATCAGTCATCAGATTCTGAGTCTTCAGAGCTTGTGCAGCCCATCTTTGAGAACATCTTTTTCACCCGCTTGTTCATAGAATTGATCTTCTTTGTTATGGTAATGTGAGCTGCCGTGATGAGCTCGAGCTCATTGGAGATTCTCGTTTGTGCCTTCGAGATCTGTTCCTGCTCAACCGATAATCGTTGTTGTTCTTTGTAGATGGATGAGACTGATGCTTCATCCGCTGGTGTGGGTGCTGGTTGTGATGGTGACGCGGAAGTGCCGTTACCAGGTTTTGTTCCGCACGTTGGGACTGGAGTGACATGGGGTAATTTGTGAAGTGACTTCACGACGGTGGACTCATCTATCATGCCCAAACACTGATGATAAGTCGGTGAGGTAATGTCAACCTGAAATTTCTTCAAAATCCTCATTATAATCAGTGGAAATGGAATTCTCTCTGTGGGATGAGGGTGCTCAACATATCTTGTCATTCTATTCCAAATGATGTATGGAATGTTGATATTCAATCCCATTGCCTCAGACGGATGTCCTAAGAGATACAAAAATAGCATTCGATCCCATCTCACGACTTTCGTCTGCAAATTTGGAAGGATATTGTAACAAATGATGAAGTTTAGAAATCGGTACTCAAGACGAAGTTCCTTGGATCTGATCGATTTCTCCGTTGATTGCGTCCCTTCCAAACAAATTCCCTTTATAACCCTCTGCCACACAGTGTTTGTCAAAACCTGTCCCTTCAAGTAATTAACTCCTGTCTTGTTGGCAGGCATTCCCAAAACCTCGCCAATCAATTGTGGAGTAATTTTGAATCTTGTACCTTGGATGTTCGTGTAAAATTCCATTGGACCGTTTTCAATTTCACGAAGGTGCCGTGCATTTGTATAGAAGGCCCTTACAAGATGCAGACAGTATCCAAGCACTTCTGGAAATCGACAAACTTGAATAAGGTTTGCTTGTTCAATTAGAGCGCCAAACTCAGGGGAGTGATCTCGTAGAGCCTCTATATTGACATGCCTCTCACCAATGCATTCACGATTCTCAAATGCCTTTAGGCGATCCGAATTAACGAACACTTGTTCCTCCCGAGGTGGAGAATCCGGAATAGTCGGTTCGTTAGCCATGAAACCTCGTGCTCGTCCAAACCGTCGAGCGAGTCGTTTCCTTTTTACTGAGATGGTTGGTGCAGTCATAGGTGCTTTACCTTTGTCCATGGATGTTTTTCCTTTCGATGCATCGGACGCCTTTTGTTCAGGCAATGAGTCATCATCATCTGTCAATGCAGTCCAATCTACCTCGTGACAATCCACTTCTGTGTCGCTGATCACAAGGAACTCACCCTTTTGTTGTGTTTTCTTAGCTCTTTTTAACTTATTTGTGGCCCGAGTGTGCACCATAGTGACCAATAAAAGGATGATCCATGAGAATCCCATTGATCCAAGTGCTTTAAGAAGATTAAAATCCTGTGAGCAACAACTCAAGAACACATGAAAAATTGTTAATTTTCAAAGATTGAAAAAATTGTACCCAAACAATCATAATCATGTAGAGAGACTAAGAATCAAATTAGTGTTGCAAAAGGACTTTTAAAAATAAATCAATTGCATGATTTTCGAAAATCCTTATTATATGCCCTAAAACCGAAATTTTAGAAATCGAAGCCTAAAAATCCGTTAATCAGGAGAATACCTAGCATATAATCAAAACTAATCTACCCAGAGTTCTTATTTCAAAAGAAATTTGATCAAAAACCATCCACAAACAAAGTTGATCCAAGAAATTCATCACGTTTGAGGAGGAAAAGAGAAAAACGGTGAAAAACCGAGATTTTGATCAATAAAACTTACTTGGAGTTGAAGAACTTGAGTTTGAAAGCTTCCAGGAAGGATGAAATCTAGAGAGAGAGACTCTGGAAACTTTGGAACAAAAGATTGGAGTAAAAGAAATCAAAAACCTCTTTCGTTCTTTATAAAACCTAGCCGCGATCCGGATCAGTTCATAACTGCGATCCGGATCGGCTACCCGCAGTGAGAGACTGCGTTCGGGATCCGGATCGGCAGATACAATCCGGATCGTCAGCCCGCAGAAGAATTCCTGCGTTCGGGATCCGGATCATCTAGCCCGATCCGGATCGGCCCCAACTTTTTCTTTAGAAAATTTCAGAGAAATTCAAGAAAAACCAGAAAAAGATTGTAAGCGCAAATGTGTATCAACTTTAAACAAAAATCATCGTTTCATACAACAAGAATTAGATTATGCCAAATCTATCAATAATATCCAAAAATGAAACGAAAATTTACAAAAATTAAACCCCTTAAAGTTGAACACCTTCAATTACATCTAACTTGATCTTATGAGTAATGCCTTTATCAAATCATCAATTCAGCAAAGAAAATGAAATACAAAGATCAATAGATGTTTGAAATCCCAAATATAATAGATAATGTATCTAGACAATCTGTTGAAGAGAGTGGCTCTTTGAGCATCTTTCTTTAAAAACCCACCTTATACCAACCTTGAAATTTGACAGAGTCAAGTATTTCAACATGCATTTTACTTAATCAAAAATTTGAACAACCATGCTTGGTATACATGTGGTAGCTGCACACAATACTCGGACGACCGAGTTGGTAGCTCTTTCCTCCATGTGGTGGTAGTTTTCACACTCCTCATTGGGATGTAACTCTTTCCACATCTTTTGAGCATTTTACCTTTTCTAAAACTCCCCCTCAATTGGCTATCAATTATTTAAGATATAAAGTATTCAACCAAATATTGATCTCGATTTCATACTCGACTAAGCAGTCAAATAAGATAATGACTATACCAAGAGATCATAGAGAGAGAGAAATTGACTTTGATCACTTTAGAAGATGATTTAATTAACATAAATGATCATTGCAACAGTGAAATATTATGATGGCAAAAGCATAATAAATTTCTAAATGTGCGAAAAGATGCAATTAAAGTCAATTATGATCTATGCTCAATTAATGTCCTATGTACAAACATAGATAATGAACAAAACAAAAACAAATACAAAACCTATCCTAAGCAAAGATTTCAAAAAGAAGATTATTTCAAGGAAAGCATCCCAATTGCTTTTCGTAAATGAATAAAACGTTTTTGATCCAAAGGTTTTGTTAGAATGTCAGCTAATTGATCCTCAGTTGAAATATATGAAAGTTGAAGAGTATTTGATTCAACTAGCTCTCTAAGAAAATGATATCTAAGTTCAATATGTTTTGTTCTAGAGTGCAACACAGGGTTTTTAGAAATGTTAATAGCACTAGTGTTGTCACAAAGTATTGTTACCGAAGATGCTGAAATGCAGAAGTCGCTCAATACGTTTTTCATCCAAATGAGTTGAGTTGAGCAACTTCCAGCTGAAATGTATTCCGCTTCGGCAGTCGAGAGTGCTATGCAGTTCTGCTTTTTACTGTGCCATGCAACAAGGCAATGGCCAAGATAGAAGCATGCACCACTCGTGCTTTTCCGATCATCCACTGATCCTGCCCAATCGGCATCTGAGTATCCAACAATATCCAAACTTGTTCCCATAGGATACCAAATTCCGAAATTAATTGATCCTTTGATATACCGGATGATCCTTTTCACCGCTTTCAGGTGAACCTCCTTTGGTGCTGATTGATATCTCGCGCAAATCCCAACACCAAAAGATATATCCGGGCGACTAGCCGTGAGGTAAAGTAGACTTCCAATCATACTTCGATACAGTTTCTCGTCTACATTCTCACTATGTGATTCACTTCCAAGTCCCTTGTGGCTAGTTCCCATTGGAGTCGGAAAATCTTTACAATTTTCTAGATCAAACTTTTTGACCAACTCCATTGCATACTTGGATTGACTCAAGTGAATACCTTCATCATTTTGTTTAATTTGCAATCCAAGGAAATAAGTCAATTCGCCCATCATGGACATCTCAAATTCGCTTTCCATGGTCTCCGCGAATTTAGAAGCATCGTTATCTCTTGTTGCGCCAAATACAATGTCATCGACATAGATTTGTGCTACAATGAAATTGCTTTGATAATGCTTCACAAAGAGAGTCCTATCAGCTCCCCCTCGAGTATAGCCCTTCTCCAAAAGGTGCTTTGTTAACCTTTCGTACCATGCTCGTGGTGCTTGTTTCAGACCGTAAAGAGCCTTTTTCAAACGAAAAACATGGTTAGGTTGTTTATGATCTACAAAACCTTTCGGTTGAGCCACATAAACTTCCTCATTTAAAAACCCATTTAGAAATGCGCTCTTAACGTCCATTTAAAATAATTTGATTTTAAAATGACAAGCAATAGCGAATAGTATACGAATGGACTCGAGTCTAGCTACAGGGGCGAAGGTTTCATCAAAGTCTATACCTTCTACTTGAGAGTAGCCTTGAGCAACTAATCGTGCCTTGTTCCTGATGATAGTACCATCCTCATTTTTCTTGTTCTTGAAGATCCATTTGGTACCTATCACATTGTGTTGCTTTGGAGGCTTCGTTAATTCCCAGACTTTGTTTCGCTCAAATTGATGGAGCTCTTCCTGCATTGCTTTAATCCAGTAGTCATCCTGAAGAGCTTCATCTATGTTCTTTGGTTCGATTAAAGATACGTAGCAAGCGAATCCACAAACCAACTGCCTCCGAGTTCTGACTCCTTCTTGTGGATCTCCAATAATATTCGATTCCGGATGATCCTTGGAGATTCGTAATGTTTGTTGAAACGGAGTACTCGGAGATATATGAGATGATTCCTGCACATCAGATAAACTTGAAGAACCATTAGATGCATCATTAATATTGGAAGTATTATTATGAGAAGATGCACTAGCAGGAGAATCATCATCTAGAGAGATATCGAGGGTAGATTTTCCAGTTTCAAAGTGAAAAGCTTCATCTACTTTAACATTTATAGATTCTACGATCGTCTTAGATTCAATGTTAAATACTCGATATGCTCTGCTATTCGTAGAATAACCCAAAAAGATCCCTTCATCACTTCGAGAGTCGAACTTTCCAAGATTTTCACGGTCACGTAAAATGTAACATCGACTCCCGAAGACACGAAAATATTTGATATTGGGTTTTCTACTAAACCACAGCTCATATGGTGTATTTAAAGTTCCTGGGCGCAAGTAAACTCTATTAATGACATAGACAGCGGTGTTCACAGCTTCAGCCCAAAAATGTAGCGGTAAATTCCGGCTATGAAGCATCACACGCGCCATCTCTTGAACAACCATGTTCTTGCGCTCAACAACACCATTCTGCTGAGGTGTATAGGGTGCCGAGAATTCATGTTTAATTCCATTTGAAGTGCAAAAATCAATGAATTTTGAATTTATGAATTCTCCACCTCTATCACTTCTAACACGAATGATCTTTTCATTCTTTTCAATCATAATACGATGGCAAATCTCATGAAAAGAGTCAAACGTATCAGCTTTCTCTTTTAAAAATGCTACCCAAGAAAACCGAGAGAAATCATCAACCAATAAAAAAATGTACCATTTACCTCCCAAAGATGGTTGACGGGTCGGCCCCATTAAGTCCATATGCAAAAGTTCCAAGGGCCGTTTTGTACCAACGTGGTTCAAGTTCTTGTGTGCAGTCCTAGACTGTTTTCCCTTTTGGCAACCACCACACACAATGTTTTGTTTAAATAAAAGCTTTGGAACCCCCTTGACCACGTTCTTGTTTGAAATTCTAGTAAGTTCCTTAAAATTTAAGTGACCTAGCCTTTCATGCCAAAGAGTTTCATTATTCAAAGCAGCTAAGTTACAATTTTCAGAAAATTTATTAGGAACAACATAACAATTGTTTTCAGATCTAACCCCTTTTAGAAAGAAGACATGGTCCTTATCAGTTACAACGCATTCAACAGATGAAAAGTTAACTGAAAAACCATTGTCGCAAAGTTGACTTATGCTTATGAGGTTAGTCTTAAGGCCATCAACAAATAAGACGTTTTTCAAAATTGGGCCATCTGGAATAGCTACCGTCCCTTTTCCAATAATTTTGGAAGATCGG
>JAQNDB010004976.1:0-21411 GCA_029204045.2 Tillandsia leiboldiana | reverse complement strand
GGGAGCCACGTGGAGGCCTGTTATTGGCCGCTCACACCGCTCGGTCCACGGGGGAGCGCGGCTGGCGCAAGGACCACGCACGGGCCCAAGTGGAGTGTCCGGGTGGTGGGGCCTGTCCGCGCGCTGCGCCGCGGGCTTTCAGGGAAAATGGGCGCGGTTTCTCGGTGGACCGGGAGTACGACAAGTGGCAGCCTGGATTGGCGGCTCATGATGTACGCGGTCCATGGTTTTGGCGGTGGGTAAGGGGCACTGAGGCTGATGACGCGTGGCGAACGCACCGAGTGCGCCAAGCGTCGCCCCGCGCGCGATTCACCCCACCTACCCCGCTGACCGCGGGGAGGGGTACGTGGCGCACACGAGCGAGGCCCTTGCACCGTGTGCCTGTTGCGGGTATACGTGGCAGCACCAGGGACTTCAGGCAGCGTCGGACGGCAGCTTCGTCCGACCCCTTGGCGGATTCGGGCGCCCGGAAAGTTGGGCCCGAATCCGCCAGGCCCACTTGGGTGGGTTGGGCCTATAATATAGAAGGTTTGGGGAGGCTTTTTGGCTCTTCTTTCGGGCTTTTCTCACATAGTGCAAGCTTAAGGAAAATTCTTCCTCCCACAGAGCATTATAATTTAGAGGACTTTGAGGATTTTTGGAGATCATCACTCCGGCCTTTTCTGCGACGCGGCGCACAGTGACGACGCTTCTACTTCGACGACCCGTTTCGTCGCATTTTAGTGCCAGGACTCCCCCGACTCACCCCGATCTCAGAATTTGGCGATTCTCCGCCGTTGGACTCTCGACTGGTAGGACTCCAACTTTGGTGTTTGAATTTTCTCGTTTTCCGTGCGGATTTTGGAGTTTCTCGAGCTTTCTTTTGACCCATTTTTCTTCGCGGATTTTTGGACAGCACTGCGGAGTTTTAGCTGTATCTTTGCGCACAGGCATCGGATCGAGGTGATTCAAAAGGCAATTTTCATCTATTTTTCGCAAGGAATCTCCTGGATTTTTCTCAGAATTTTCTGAGTTTCCTTCGAAGGTGAGAATCTTTCTTCTTCCCGAGTTCTTAACACAGTATTTTTGCACAGTTTAGTTTGGGGTGTTTCCCTGCCGATTTAATATCTCAGCGTAGGAAACTCGGATTTGAGCGTGCAGGCACTCGTTTCGACGGGTTCGTCGCGAGGATCGTGACGGTATTTTCTTGGATTTTTTCGGGCATCTTTCCGCAGGTGAAAACTGTGAAACTTTGGACTGTTGTAACTGGGCAGATTTTGGATGGAATAGTGTATATTTAATTGTGTACGTTCTTTTTGGAAGGTGGCACAGTGTTGAGGATATTACTGGACTGAGCGTGGACTTTACTTTTGGGATCAGGATTTAGCGCTCGAGGTGGGTACCGTTGTCACCTCTCACTTTTGATTACCCACTAGGCTTATTAAGAGATGCCCCGGAATCATGTTGATAGCAGTATCGGGGGACTAAATCTAGCATGCTTGAATGGAATTAATAATGGGTTGTTAACACTTGCATCTATAAGAAATAATCATTTCTTATGAAAGGGATAAATTGTTTAATACTTTCAATTATCACAAGTTGAAACCATATCATGTTTTAAATGTAAGTGGGGAAACTTATGCATGTATATGAGTTAGCTGATGGCATGTTAATAATTAAGATAGTCAACAAAGGCATACCCTAACTCTTGCAAGAATCGGAATAATTGAAATTACATTTGCTAAATAATGGACTTGCATGCTTGTATAATCACCTAGCTAGGCCACCTTTTTCTGCTACACTATCATGAGGAATTGACTTAGGAGAAACCATGTTTTATTCTTTCTCCAGTCATCTAGTCATAGGGGATAGTATGCTCAGGTTAGAGCAGGAACTGGAATAGTATAGTCAGTTACGGGGAATTGGGGACAGGCAGGTTGAGGACAGGGTAGTTGCGGCAACCGCGGATTCTAGGCGGTTGACCGGACTGTTTTATTGCATCAGATTGAGGGATAGGGGATCGGGACCTTTCTAGTGGACGGGTTTTCCTACTTGATTAGAGTCTTGATCCAGTCCTACTGTACCAGTTACTTGTGGCGACTTATTTCACTCGTGAGGGTCGCTCCCCTCGAGTGCCACTCCGGAGTGTGTGCACCTATGACCGTGCCGGTCAGGAGCCGGTCTGTTGCCATAGGGGCAGGACCGTGCCGGTCAGGAGCCGGTCTGTTGCCCTAGGGGTGGGACTGTGTCGGTCAGGAACCGGTCTGCACCCCACAGCTGAGTTGTGAGTTAGTAGGCATAGCAGGCAGTGCCGGTGTTCACCGGTGTCTAGATTGGGTTACCCAGGCAGGCTTATATACACTGAGGCATGCATTTTAGCTATTTTGTTAGCTCATCATTTTAGAGGCATCTTAGTGGTAACTTTTACCAGTTGTTCTTATTTATAGCTTACCACCCTTGCTTACTTTTGCCTCTTGTAATCCTAGTGGGCAGTTCGGAGTTTTGAGGTTTACCCACTAGGGGAGGCTACTGTTTTATAGTAGTTCTGACCCCCACTATTTTTTCCTCTCTTTTGTCCCCTTTGTTTTGCAGAATCATCTGCCGGGGTTGCAGGACCCTCTACCCAGGAGCGAGGTAAGAGGATCGCGGATTAGCTAGCTACTTCCCCGGTGCTGAGTTGTGTAGTTTGGTGCACCATGGACAACCAGACAGTTGTACTTTCCTTTTATTTTAGGTCTGGCTGTAGCCAGCTGGTTGTATTTACTTCGTGAGCTGGGAGAGACATTTGTATATATTTGAGAGTTTACTGTACTTCTATTTCCAGCATTTTTCTGAGGTGTATCAGTTTTAGTATAGCTCTGCTTTATGCTCCAGTATTATTTCATTTATATCTGAGCAGGTTACCAGCGCTTCGTGTACACGGGAAATACCGTGTGCACGGCGGATCTGTGGAACGAGCCCGGGTTTCGGTTTACTCCCGGGGCGTGACAGATTAGGTTGGTATCAGAGCTGAGGGATAGGTCAGTTGGGACTTAGGAAACCCTAGGCTTTTGGCAGACCCTAGGATGGTAGGGCGTGAGTGACGCAACATTTTGCGAAAGTCGACAAATTATTATTAGAACTCTTTCTGTGAGTGGAGAGGGACTGGCATATCCTATTTCTGGTGGACTTTTATGTTGGCTGCAGACAACATAAAGTTACAGAAATAGGAGGATGACCATGACTTTCGCTGGATTGGGTCGAGGGTGGTTTGTTTACTGACCCGTGGTTTCTTGTGTGGCAGGATGCCTCCTAGGCGGCAGATTTCTACCCGAGGGACCCCTATACCCCCGGAGGAGCCGGAGCAGTCCGGGCCTTCTAAGATTGGAGAGCTGAGGGCCATGGTGGCCCAGTTTGCAGAGAGTCACCGCCGAAAGGAGCAGAGGATTGAGCAGTTGCTTGCTCAGGTTGTGGCACCTCCCCCTACTACTGTAGAGGCCCCTGTACCACCGGTTGTACCGTCGACTATTCCACCAGCCCCTACGGCGCCGTCGTCGAGCAGTGGGGCCCAGAGGGTGTTCAGGCCGTTGACCCCAGCAGAGGAGCAGGAGTTTGCTGACAAACTCACCCAGTTTTGTCAGCGGGGACCGCCTAGGTTTTCAGGACGGAGCACTCACCCTTGGGAGATAGGGTCGTGGCTGGCAGCAAAGGAGAAGTTATTTCGAGACTTCTTCATTGATCATAGATACAGAGTGCACATGGCAGTACACTGTTTAGAGGGGATGCAGATGCTTGGTGGCGTCGGGTTGAGCCGTTGGAGTTCCAGGTAACCCGACAGCTATCTTGGTCAGAGTTCAGACGGATGATCCTTGACACTTATTTCTCCACGAGCGTAAAGAAAAAGATAGAGGATGATCTGAAGAATCTCCAGCAGGGTGACCGAGCGGTGAGGGATTACTTTCAGGAGTTTACGCAGTTGCTCAACTGCGTACCCTATGTTGCTAGGGACGGGCCGCACCAGGTGGAGCTTTTTAAGACGGGTCTGCGCCCGGAGATTTATACCTTGGTTCACGCCCAGAGGCTTCAGACCTTGTCAGAGGCAGTTGACCATGCACAGTGGGTAGAGAGGGGGGATCACGTTGTCGCGAGACGTGGAGGCTCGGTCGCTCAGAGTTCTGAGAGGAAGCGACCAGCGCTAGACGATGGGGGACAGGCCAGCTCCTGGAGGCCGCCCCGACCGCCATCGCCTCAGTTTACGGGCCGTGGGCGTTCGGAGCGGCGAGGGCCTGGGGATCCCAGAGACCCCCACATCAGCAGCAGTAGCCCCAGCGACAGCAGCAGCACTCACAGCAGCAGAGGTCGCAGTCGCGACAGCAGGGGTCACAGCGGCAGAGGCAACAGCAGCAGCAGTCGAGGCAGACCAGGTCTACAGTTGGGTGTGTTTTCTGTAGGGGTCAGCACCCCTCTGATACTTGTGATTTGAGGCACGGTCGCTGTTACAGATGCGGGCAGTCAGGTCATCTGCGAGCTACCTGCCCTTTCTCGACATCGCCGGCTCCCTCCTCGGCATCGGTACCTTCGGCACCCCAGTAGCGGCCCTATGCTCCAGCGAGCAGGGCTCCTTCCTCCCACCCTGCAGACTACCGATCACCAGCTCAGAGCGGGCGAGTCTACGCCGCCCAGGTAGAGGACTCCGCAGCAGCCGACCATGTGATGGCAGGTATCACTTTACTTTTCGGTACTAGAGCTCGTACATTGTTTGATACCGATGCATCACATTCCTTTATTAGTAGATCCTTTGCATCATCTCATGGACTAGGGTTAGGTCGGTTGCCACATGCATTAGAGGTACAGATTCCTGATCATACATTGCATGTATAGGAGTGTTGTTGGTCTTGCCCTGTACAGCTTGAGTCTTGGATTTTGCCAGCGGACCTGATGGTCCTTAGTCAGCTGCGAGATTTTGACATTGTACTGGGGATGGATTGGCTGGCTCGCTATTTCGTGACGATTGATTGCGCTGCGAGGACGATTACATTTAGCGAGCCAGGCCAGTAGGTGTTTGTTTATAGGGGTTGCCAGAGTTCCTTTTTCGCCTCAGTAGTTTCGACTTCCCGTGCGAGGCAGATGATGCGCAGTGGATGCGTGGCCTTTTTGGCTTCGGAGGTTAAGGAGCCTACGGCGGCACCGGGACTCACGGATATCCCTCTTGTCCATGAGTTCCCGGATGTGTTTCCACCTGAGTTGATTTGCATGCCGCCGGATAGGGAGATCGAGTTTTTCATTGACGTAGTTCCAGGAACTGCGCCAATCTCTAAGGCTCCTTACCGAATGGCACCGGCTGAGTTGAGAGAGTTAAAGGCGCAACTTCAAGATCTAATGGAAAAAGGTTTTGTAAGGCCTAGTGTATCGCCTTGGGGAGCGCCGGTGCTATTTGTGAAGAAGAAGGATGGTTCACTTCGACTGTGTGTTGATTATCGAGAGCTAAATAAAGTGACCATCAAGAACAAGTACCCTTTGCCGCGCATTGACGATCTCTTTGATCAGTTGCAAGGGTCTTGTGTCTTCTCCAAGATTGATTTACGGTCTGGTTACCACCAATTGAAGGTGAAGGCCGAGGACATTGCCAAGACAGCATTCAGGACGCGGTACGGGCATTATGAGTTCACTGTCATGCCTTTTGGATTGACAAATGCCCCTGCTGCTTTTATGGATTTAATGAACAGGATCTTTCGACCCTACCTAGATCGGTTTGTGTTGGTATTTATTGATGATAGCCTGATCTATTCCCGGAGCGATGTGGAGCACGAGGAGCACCTGAGGATTGTGCTGCAGCTTCTCAGAGAGAAGAAGTTGTATGCCAAGTTATCTAAGTGTGAATTTTGGCTTCGGGAGGTTGTCTTTTTGGGCCATGTGCTATCAGCCGCAGGAGTGGCAGTAGACCCGGCGAAGATAGAGGCAGTCCGGGATTGGCCCCGACCGACGACGGTATCTGAGGTCCGTAGTTTCATGGGCTTAGCGGGATATTACTGTCGGTTTGTGGAAGGTTTTGCGAAACATTCCACACCTCTCACCCGTCTGACTCGTGAAGGAATCAATTTTATTTGGAGTGAGGATTGCCAGAGGAGCTTTGAGGAACTCAAGAACAGATTGATGTCAGCTCCTATCCTTTCCCTCCCTGTTATGGCGAAAGGATATATGATCTATAGTGACGCATCGCACAGTGGACATGGTTGCGTGCTGATGCAGGAGGGAAGGGTAATTGCTTACGCCTCTCAGCAACTGAAAGATTATGAAAAGAATTACCCTACCCATGACCTGGAGCTAGCTGCAGTGATTTTTGCACTTAAGTTGTGGCGTCATTTCCTGTATGGCGAGCACTGCGAGGTTTATACTGACCACAAGAGCTTGAAATACCTGTTCACACAGAAATAGCTCAATTTGAGGCAGCGAAGATGGTTGGAGTTGTTAAAGGACTACGATGTAGACATACTATACCATCCTGGCAAAGCCAATGTGGTCGCTGATGCCCTGAGCAGGAGGGCAGTGCAGAGTTTATCTTTGATGATCACCGATCAGGCGCCATTACTTGAGCAGATGAGGCGGTTAGAGCTTGAGGTTGTGTCCCCTGGGGTCTCTGCTAGACTTATGTCTCTAGTCGTGCAGCCCACTCTGTTGGACAGGATTCGAGAGAAACAGAGTTAGGACCCCTACTTGATGAGGATTCGAGAGCAGATTCAGACTGGTGTGATAGGGGATTTTTCAGTTGATGCTTCGAGAGTACTACGGTACAGGGACCGAGCTTGTGTGCCCATGGATGCAGAGATTCTAGAGCAGATCTTGAGAGAGGCCCACTATACACCTTATACCATCCATCCTGGTGGGACTAAGATGTATAGGGACCTCCGGGCACAGTTTTGGTGGAATGGGATGAAAAGAGACATTGGGAGATTCGTAGCACACTGTTTAACTTGTCAGCAAGTAAAGGCTGAGCATCGTGTACCTGCTGGCAAGTTGCAGAGTCTCCCAATCCCTGAATGGAAATGGGAGCATGTTACTATGGATTTTGTCGTCGGATTGCCTAGAGCACAGACTGGGGTAGATGCGATCTGGGTGGTTGTGGATAGACTCACCAAGTCCGCTCACTTTGTACCGGTCCAGACGACTTGGCCGATGGAGCGACTGGCACAGGTGTACTTGGCAGAGGTAGTTAGATTGCACGGGGTACCCGTTTCCATCATATCAGATAGAGACCCGAGGTTTGTCTCGCATTTCTGGAGGAGTTTACAGACAGCCTTAGGGACGCAGCTCCGATTTAGTACAGCATTCCACCCACAGACCGATGGACAGTCAGAGCGCACTATTCAGACCCTTGAGGATATGTTGAGAGCTTGCGTTCTGGACTTTGGAGGAGGGTGGTACCGACACTTGGGATTAGTTGAGTTTGCGTACAAAACAGCTATCAAGCGAGCATTCAGATGGCTCCGTTTGAAGCGTTGTATGGACGCAAGTGTCGGTCACCCCTATATTGGAGTGATGTGGGTGAGAAGAAGACTTTGGGTCCTGATCTTCTAGTGGAGGCGGAGGAAAAGGTCAGATTGATACGACGACATCTTGAGACCGCCCAGAGTCGATAGAGGAGCTATGCTGACACTCGACGGCGAGACTTACAGTTTCAAGTGGGCGATCATGTCTTTTTGAAAGTCTCGCCTTCGAAGGGGATTCGGAGATTTGGGATTCACGGGAAACTGAGCCATCGTTATATTGGTCCTTTCGAGGTATTGGAGCGCATAGGGCCAGTTGCCTACAGGCTTGCACTTCCTCCCAGACTTGCTGGTGTCCACGATGTTTTTCATGTATCGACTCTGAGGAGATATGTGTATGACCCGTCGCACATCATCGACTACACCCCACTGGAGATTTCTGAGGACTTGAGCTTTGTCGAGCGGTCGTTGAGGATCTTGGATCGAGAGGTTAGGGAGTTGCGCAGCCGAGTCATCCCTTATGTGAAGATCCTCTGGAGCAGCCATGATGAGCGTGAGGCTACTAGGGAGCTAGAGTCAACTATGATGGACGCTTACGCTAACCTGTTCGAGGCCCCGGCTTGAGGTATGACTTTTGTTTCGAGGACGAAACTTTTTTCTTGTGGGGGAGGATGTAGTGGTCCAGATTTCCCATGCAACCTGTCCGATGAATCCACTATGTAGAACACATAGTGTGGTGACCCGGACCTTTGCCGGGCTTCTACAGTGTGACCAGCAGCTTCTGGAAGCCTACGTGGCTTGTCGGCGGTGTTCGCGCGCCTATTTGGACACAAGAGATGGACCCTGTGAGCTTTGGTTGGCTGTATTGGCCTTCGGCTGCTTTTGCCGAATTTTAGGAAAGGATTTTGGCCAAACAGAGGGTGGATTTGGGTTCAGTGCGGAAAAACGCTTGGAAAAGGCTTTTTGTTTGCTTAATTCTGAGTCCGGATGCCCAAAAGCGGGCTCCCGGAAGTTTTGGCAGTTTTTGGGGTTTGCGGGAGCCTCCGGCAAATTATAGGTTTGGAATTTGGCAAAATGGACGTCGTTTTTGGAATCAGCGCGCGAAAACGGTCAAGATGGGCTATTTACTTACTGTTTTTGGGCTGCGGTTACTGTTCACGCCGGAACAGTGTTTCCGGCGATCGCCGGCGGCGGCGGGCAGCGGCGGCGGGCAGCGCCGGCGGGCGGCGGCGCCGCCTCGGGCAGGCGGCAGGCGGCGGCACAGGGCGCGGGCAGGGCGCGGGCAGGCGCCCGGGAGCGCGGGCAGGCGCGCGGTCCACCGCGGAGGTCGTGCGCCGGGGGGGGCGGGCCACGTGGCGCTTTGCGGTTGGCCGGTGCTGCAGACGCGGTCCACGGAATTTGGTCCGGGTGCACGGTGGACCGGGTGGACACGTGGCGTGAGGTTATTGGTTCGGTGCTGTGCTCCCGGTCCACGCAACCGGTGGAGTGGGTGGCCGGGGGCAGGCGGCCGTACGGCGGGGCAGGTGGCCGTACGGCCCGGGTCAGCCGCGACGTGCGCGGTCCACGGCGCGACGTGCGCGGTGCACGGGTGGCCGGGCCACGTGTCGCGTCGCCATTGGCGGGCGCAGGTGCACCGGGTGCAGTGGGGCCCGGGGTGTTAGCGGACTGGGCTGTGTGGTGGACCGGGCCGCACTGTGCGCGCCCGAATCTTGGCGGGCCGGGCCGCACTGTGCGCGCCCGAAACCTGCGGGCTGGGCCGGGCCGCACTGTGCGCGCCCGGAACTTGGGACACATTGGGTATTTCTCCAAATGTTTTTCTCAGCCTATAAATAGGCAGCCCGAGCCCTCTTCTTTGGCTTTTTCCTCTCAGCCCAAGCTTGATCTCCCCGAGCTCCCTTCTTGGAAGATTTTCATCTTCAAGTCCTTGATCTTCCTGCCAAGTTCTGGGATTTTTGGAGGCACGAATCCCGAGGTTCCCCATTTTACGGTGCGGCGCGACGTTGCTTTCTAGTGTTCTTCTTCGGCGCAGCAGCAGTGTTTTAGCTCCCCTGGGCTACCCCGAGATCATTTTGCGGTGATTCTTGCGCCGACAGACTCCTAAGAGGTAGGGCTTCATCTTTCGTTTTGATCGCGCTTTCCCGTTTCGAGTTTTTGGCACGGATCCCGAGGCAACACTGTGACCCATTTTCTGTTTGGCTTTGTGGGACTGCATCGAGGTGTTTTGGCCATATCTTTGCGCACGAGCGTCAGCTGGAAACGAGCTTATACAACTTTTTCATCTACAGATCGCAAGGAACGCGCTCGTATTTTTATTGGATTTTTCTGAGAGGTGAGAATCACTGTTTCTCTGTGTACAGTGCTACAGTCTTTTGTGCTGAAATCTTTTGAGTGTGACCACCTTGTCGAATTTTTATCTTGACTTACCGAACTCCGATTTGGGCGTGCAAGGTACCGTTGCGAAGCTATCGACGCGAGGATCGCTGTGGTATTTTTCTTGGAATTTTCTGGGCACTTTCTGCAGGTGATAATTTAACAGTTTCGGGACTGTTGTTGTATGGGATTATAAGAGTTATATTTGGGAGCCTTAGTGTAATTAGTGAGCTTTGTATTGTGCCAGGAGAGTTACGGGTGTGCTGAACTTATTGGAGCAAGGGATTAGAGTTATCTGGTGTTTTCAGCTGTTGGGCTTTGGACAGTCAGCTTTTCAGGTGGGTGCCTTATTCCCGGAACCGGTGGACGGTTCTTATAATGACCCGACCAACTAGTAATAATAACTTGTTGGAACCAAACCAAAGCCCAAAATGCTTAAGCCCAGTTTATTACTAGTGTCCATGTCTCATATAAATCCAATCACAATTCCAATCACATCTGATGTGGGACTATTGGGGGCGTCACAGACTCCCGTCATTTAGGCCCGACGTCCTCGTCAGCCCAAACACACACACACAAGCCCAAGATCACCAGGCGATGTGAGACTTGTCTCGCTAGCCCTGTCATCTAGACCCAGGCTCAGCCGAGACTCATCACACACTTCCGGCTGGTTATTGGCTCTGATACCAAATATAACGACCCGACCAACTAGTAATAATAACTTGTTATTTTTTTTTGAAAACCTTCTTCCCCGGCGCGTACCCAGATCCGCCGCATATACAGGATCACTCTACAAACGGACAGAGTCTCCCCTGTATATGCACGGCGTCGCGGTTTGTACAATGTTCAATAACGAGTAAACATTCAATCACAACAATCCAAACGTATAACCATTCACAAAGTGCAGAATAAACTAACGGCCGATTAGTTTGAAAGGATAAAACCCACAATTGTTGAAACGGCGCCCACCCGGCACCCATATTTTGAAAACCCTTTTTCGAAAGCAACATAAACTCAGGGGTTTGAAAACAGTGCCCACACGACACTTAGGTTTTGAAATCCATTTTCGCAAACCATAAATCCACAAGGTTTTGAAAACGGTGCCCACACGACACCCGAGTTTTGAAATAGTAGTTTTCGCAATCTGTTCTTTTATTTGCTATTTTATTTTCCAAAGCGGCCCACAGAGATGTAAAGAAAACTAAACAATTCAGTTGTCACCGTACCGACATCCACACCGACCCCACGAGGGTATCGAGAACCATCCACAGTCTACAAATAATAAATGGAATGCGAAAGTAAAGAGTAAAACACTGTTCCGGTCTCCTGAGACCCAACACCTCTAGCCGTGGCCTCGCCGTCGCCTAACTCTCCCCCCTGTAGGACCCTGTCGCAAAGTGGGAAGTCAGCGACTAGTCATAAAAGATAACAATAAAGCAGGTAAAGAAAACGTCCAACCGTAGTCTATCCGGAGCAACCACCCCTCCCCGCAAGGGAAAAGTAGAATCAAACACCTGTAAACCTGCAATACCCGATCCCGTCGGACAACTAAACCGACGAATCGCACCGCGCCCAAGTCGGACAACTAAACCGAATGGGTCGCACCGCTCCCACGTCGGACAACTAAACCGACGGGTCGCACCGCTCACACCTTGGCGCATACATGCCCCACAACTAAAGAGGCCCCACGCCGTCCTGTGGGTATACACGGGTCATGGACCACTTTTCCGGAAAAGCACACCCTTTGCGGTGGCCAAACCGCGGGTGCGCGTGTTGCAGCCAAGCATAGTAACCGTGAACCATATATATATATATATCAATGTATGAACCGTATGAAATAACATAAACATATCCGTGCATGAGAACTATATGAAACAGTATATATATAATCACAGCATACTCCTATACGTGCATGAGAGCGACATGAACCAATATGTATGTCTAATCACGGGCACCGTAAAGCCATGACGAATAAATGATGCCTCCCTACCAGGTTTAACCCAAGTACACTTATGGATGACCCCGTCCACCATGATAGAAATAAATGTTAAGACTTAAGAGTAAAAACCCACCTCTACGAGCGATGAACAAAGCGCTATCCCCCGTGTGTCCCGGTGCGCTCCCCAAAACTACAAAAGTCCACCGGGGAGAAGTCAGTGACTAAACAACATAAAACAAGGGTCAAGAACAGACATTCGGGTCCCGTCGTGGAACGGGGCTCCCGGGTTCGACGGCGGCGGCGGCGGCCGAGTCGGAACCCGAGGCGGCGGCGAGCGTGCTGCCGCGCTGGCCGCACGCGTATCAGGCTCCGTGCGGTGTGATGCCCGCACGGCTCCCTGACAGCGGCGGCGCCCAGGTCCAGCACGGGTGCCCAGGCCGCACGCACGGGCTGCCCCGCGCGGCGCCCAGGTCCCGCGCGGGCGCCCCGGCCGCACGCACGGCGCGCGCCCCGCGCGGCGCCCAGGCGCGCGGGCGCCCAGCCCGCACGCAGGGCGACCCCGCGCGGCGCCCAGGCCCGCGCGGGTGCCAGACCCGCACGCACGGGCGACCCCGCGCGGCGCCCAGGCTCCGCGCGGGCGCCCAGCCCGCACGCACGGGCGACCCCGTGCGGCGCCCAGGCCCGCGCGGGTGCCAGACCCGCACGCCCGGTGCCCTAGCCCTGCGCGTAAGGGCGCTCGCGACGGCGGTGGTGCGGCCGGCCGGGGTGTGCCGCCTCCCCCCCTTCCCGTGCGACGATCCGGAAGAAACCCTAGCTAAAAAGAAACATAAAGACAAACTCACCGAACCAATGCGCCTCCGACTCGCCGATGGAGAGGGAGGGAGAGACGAGGATTATCCCGTTCTTGCGTGCCCGGTTCCGGAGGTGTGCGGTGTTCTTCCCGTTCCTCGATTGCTCCGCCGCGGTGCCTCGCGCCGATCGGTGGGAAGAGGAGGGTTTGGGTGAGAGGAACGGTAGGAAAACTCCAAAACTAAACCCGACACATACGTATTAATATTAGCCGCCTCCGTACACGGGAACTTAACCCTAAGTCCCAAAATACAAATCAATCTCGGCGAAATGAGTTTGGGTGCGAACCTGGGTCCGGTCCGCCTCGAAGAACGTGTAAGTCGCCTGAACTGCTGCCAACTTCCGGAATTTATTCTGGGAGATTCCGGGGTCAGAATCCAGATCCGATCGCGCCGCCGAAATCCATTTCGCGAGCTTTATTGTCTAAAAATACCCGCGAGCCCCGACAGTCTGCCCAGAGATAAAGAAAAATAATTCACCCCCGGACCCCTTAGTCGAAAAGTGGATTTACAAGAATTTTAAAAGAAGGTCTAGAAAGGCAAATAAAGCCGCGGTTATTACACCACTCACCTCTAAAAACGAGTTTCGTCCTCGAAACTCAAACCCGGGTGGTGGTGAAGAGGTCGGGGTAGCACTCCCTCACTTGAAATTCCAAATCGCGGCGCCGTCGGTCTGCGTAGCTCTTCTGTCGGCTTTGGGCGGTCAGCAACCGCCGCCTGATGAGGCGCACCTTCTCCTCAGTCTCTTCCACCAAGTCGGGTCCCAGGAATTTCCGTTCCCCTAAGTCGTCCCAACAGATCGGGGATCGGCAGCGTCTCCCATACAAAGCTTCGTAGGGTGCCATCTGGATGCTGGCCTGGTAGCTATTGTTGTAGGCGAATTCCACGAGGGGTAGGTAGCGCGCCCAACCGACTCCCCAGTCAAGTACACAGGCGCGCAGCAGGTCCTCGAGGGTCTGAATCCCTCGCTCCGACTGTCCGTCCGTCTGAGGGTGGAAAGCTGTGCTGAAGTGTAGCTTGGTCCCCAGGGCTTGCTGTAGACTTTGCCAAAACTTCGAGACGAAGCGGGTGTCTCTATCCGAGGTGATCGATGCCGGCACTCCGTGCAGTCTCACGATCTCGCTGAGGTAGACTTGAGCCAACTGCTCTCTGGTCCAGGTTGTGTGGATGGGTAGGAAATGAGCTGTCTTGGTTAGCCGGTCCACAATGACCCAGATCGAGTCGTGCCCCTGCTGTGAACGTGGGAACCCGGTGACGAAGTCCATAGTGATCTGATCCCACTTCCACATCGGCACCGGTAAGGGCGTAATTTTCCTGCAGGCCGCTGATGCTCTGCCTTTATCTGCTGGCATACCAGGCAGTGAGCTACGTGTCGTGTCACATCCCCCTTCAACTTGGGCCACCAGAAGGTCTGCTTGAGGTCCCTGTACATCTTCGTGCCCCCCCCCGGATGCGCCGCATAAGGGGCGCGGTGTGCCTCTGTCAGAATCTCCTCCTTCAATTCCGGCGAATCCGGTACACAGAAACGCCCACGGAACCGCAAGACACCGTCACTTCCCACTGCAAAGTCGTTCTCCTGGTTCGGGTGGATCTTGTCTCGCACGAGCTGTAAGTGCGGGTCCGTCAGTTGTCCTTCTCGGATTTTCTCAAAAAAACGTCGGCTTGACCACCAACGCCGTCAGTCGAGCAACAGTGCCCGCCGGTACCACCTCCAACCTCAGTCGCGAGAATTCCGCGATCAGGGTGCTCTGCTCAGTTATCGCGCGTGCCGGCGTCTCCTCCGGTTGCCCCTTCCTGCTTAAAGCGTCCGCCACCACGTTTGCCTTCCCGGGGTGGTATTGGATTGTTAGATCGTAATCCTTCAACTTCCTGGATGCATAGGCTATTACCTTCCCCTGTTGCATCAAAACACCCCCAAGTCCGATTCTCGATACGTCGCAGTACACTTCATAATCCTCTCCGGGCGTGGGTAGTACAAGAATAGACGCCCTGGTTAGCCTCCTTTTAAGTTCTTCGAAGCTCTCTTGGCACTTAGCCGTCCATAGGAACTTTTCCCCTTTCTTGGTCAACCGGTTTAAAGGGGCCGCAATCTTCGAGAAACCCTCGACGAAGCGTCTATAATATCCCGCCAGTCCCAAGAAGCTGCGGATCTCCGTCACTGTCGTCGGTGGTTGCCAGTCGATCACCGATTCCACCTTCTTGGGGTCCACAGCGATTCCCTCTGCCGAGATCACGTGCCCTAGGAAACCCACCTCTCGTAGCCAGAATTCACACTTCTTGAGCTTCGCGAACAGCCTCTGTCCCCTGAGGGTTTGGAGAATCGTTCGTAAGTGGTCCTCGTGCTCCTCGTCGGTAGATGAATAGATCAGGATGTCGTCGATGAAGACCACTACGAACCGGTCCAAGAAAGGTCTGAAGATCCGGTTCATCATGTCCATGAAGACGGCGGGGGCGTTCGTAAGCCCGAACGGCATAACCGTGAACTCGTAGTGGCAGTACTGGGTCCGGAAGGCGGTCTTTGGGATATCTTCGTTCCGAACCCGGAGCTGGTGGTAGCCCGATTGCAGGTCGATCTTTGAGAACACCGTTGCTCCTCGCAGCTGGTCGAAGAGGTCGTCAATTCTGGGCAGGGGGTCTTATTCATCACAGTAACCTTGTTTATCCCCCTGTAGTCGATGCAGAGGCGCAGGCTTCCGTCTTTCTTCGTACAAAGAGCACTGGTGCCCCCCAGGGTGACACACTCGGTCTGATAAATCCTTTGTCCAAGAGGTCCTCCAGTTGCGCCTTAAGCTCCTTTGACTCTGCGAAGGGCCATTCGGTAGGGCGCCTTTGTGATTGGTTGGGTACCCGGTACGAGTTCGATAGGAAAAACCACCTCTCGTTCAGGGGGTACCCCGGGCAGTTCCGTCGGGAAGACATCGGGGAAGTCCCTCACCACCGCAATGTCTGACGGGTGTCGCCGCGGGTCGTGTCCACCAGGTCTACCGAGGGCCAGGTAGGCCACGCACCCGCCTTCCACCACATCTTCAGCCCCTCGCCGATGAGATGATTGCTGGGAAGGAAATGCTCTTACACGCCAGGTACATATTCTCAGGAAAGCTCGGCTCTTGCAATTGCACCATCCGCTTCTCACACCATTGGTTCGCGGACCATCTCTGACGGTGTTGAGCAGTCAGCAACCAAAGTCTTGCGATGCGTCGAGGTACCCCGGTCCTACTACCAAACCCGGACCGACGGCCCTTAAATGCCCAGGACTAAACCGACAACAAAGGGGGAGGCCACACTAATACCCTTACAAAAACTCCGGGATGTGCCAATCCAACTAGCCGGGTCACCGCCTACAAGTAATCCTCCTTTGAAAACGATGAACCCACCCGTCGCCAACACGGACTAATTCCGCCCGTCACCAACACGGCTACTAGCTCGGAGTATAACCACCACCCGGATTGTCCGCTCCGACTGTCCGTCCTACCGAGTGCGACGGTCAAACTAAAGCTAGGTTTCAGCTCTGAGACCTACCACAAGGTCTACCCCATAGAGAAAGCTGAAAGCAGGGCATCCTAGCCAAAAGTTCACCGTGCCAGAGCGCCATGCAGTCAACAACCCTCGCCGATCAGTACTCATTCACAATCACTAAACTCGCACCCAAATCCTCAAGGCTATACCTTGGTTATGGGAAGCTGGCGACGACAACCAATGAATACGGTCCTACCTCCGTCTTGGTGCCGAAGGGGTGCGACACTCTGGTTAACCCCTACCGCTCGATCCTAATTAATTGCCCCTCCAAGCACCATGCACCGAACCGAGCTGCACACCCCCAGACCAAACGCTCCCTTTCCCAACTAGGAGTATTCTAAGCTCTAGGTCTGCTCACCCAAAATCGAGCCCAAACGAACAAAATTTGCTAGCCCCGGGGGCCTCATTTCTCAAATCAAAGGAGAACCCCAAGGCCCCATCACGACGATTCCTACCACCATCGCGGTGTCTACCGCAAAAAGCCGAACTATGGGTGACAATCATAAGGGAAGAATCCTCATTCCCACCCATACCTTGTCCAAGATGCAAAAGAATCGGTCGACTATCTGCTGTAACTTAAACCCAGTAGACCTAGAAGGTACCATTTAGACAAGAGGCTACCCAGTACTCACGACCGACAAACGGCCGACTCACTAACAAACACCGTCGGATTACTCTATCCCCAGTCGCCGTCACTAACGACAACCAGCACGTCGGCAGAGGGAGGGGCTCGAAAAACAACAGCCGGCGCAACGATCTGCTGTGATAACAGCCGCACCAAGTGCATGAACAACGTCAGCAGGCCCACCGTGTCCCGTGCTGGTTGCTTAATCCATTGATTCCTAGCAACCATCAATACCCCGGTGGCAGCCGGCCTCGACCCCAGCCTCCAAACCAACACGACTAATCAAGCCAAAACAACACGACTACACGAGCACGCCGACCCAGCTAAACCGGGAAACAAAACTTAATCTGCAACCACACACAACACAAGTCAGCTCTAGCCTCCTACTAGCATAGCACTCAAACAACTATCGAGAAAAGGGACCTATACTTTCCCCCCGGTCACTCGCGTTCTACACTTCTATGCCATTCATTTTATTCATTTGTAGCTAAGTGAGGTATCTTTGTGGATGTCGGGCACAAACTGTTGTGATTGAAGAAAGTCTCTGATACCATCTTAATCTGTCACGCCCGGGGGATTAATTTAGCGGAAACGGATTACAAAAGGGTATGTATTTTTTTTTGAAAACCTTCTTCCCCGGCGCGTACCCAGATCCGCCGCATATACAGGATCACTCTACAAACGGACAGAGTCTCCCCTGTATATGCACGGCGTCGCGGTTTGTACAATGTTCAATAACGAGTAAACATTCAATCACAACAATCCAAACGTATAACCATTCACAAAGTGCAGAATAAACTAACGGCCGATTAGTTTGAAAGGATAAAACCCACAATTGTTGAAACGGCGCCCACCCGGCACCCATATTTTGAAAACCCTTTTTCGAAAGCAACATAAACTCAGGGGTTTGAAAACAGTGCCCACACGACACTTAGGTTTTGAAATCCATTTTCGCAAACCATAAATCCACAAGGTTTTGAAAACGGTGCCCACACGACACCCGAGTTTTGAAATAGTAGTTTTCGCAATCTGTTCTTTTATTTGCTATTTTATTTTCCAAAGCGGCCCACAGAGATGTAAAGAAAACTAAACAATTCAGTTGTCACCGTACCGACATCCACACCGACCCCACGAGGGTATCGAGAACCATCCACAGTCTACAAATAATAAATGGAATGCGAAAGTAAAGAGTAAAATACTGTTCCGGTCTCCTGAGACCCAACACCTCTAGCCGTGGCCTCGCCGTCGCCTAACTCTCCCCCCTGTAGGACCCTGTCGCAAAGTGGGAAGTCAGCGACTAGTCATAAAAGATAACAATAAAGCAGGTAAAGAAAACGTCCAACCGTAGTCTATCCGGAGCAACCACCCTCCCCGCAAGGGAAAAGTAGAATCAAACACCTGTAAACCTGCAATACCCGATCCCGTCGGACAACTAAACCGACGAATCGCACCGCGCCCAAGTCGGACAACTAAACCGAATGGGTCGCACCGCTCCCACGTCGGACAACTAAACCGACGGGTCGCACCGCTCACACCTTGGCGCATACATGCCCCACAACTAAAGAGGCCCCACGCCGTCCTGTGGGTATACACGGGTCATGGACCACTTTTCCGGAAAAGCACACCCTTTGCGGTGGCCAAACCGCGGGTGCGCGTGTTGCAGCCGAGCATAGTAACCGTGAACCATATATATATATATCAATGTATGAACCGTATGAAATAACATAAACATATCCGTGCATGAGAACTATATGAAACAGTAATATATAATCACAGCATACTCCTATACGTGCATGAGAGCGACATGAACCAATATGTATGTCTAATCACGGGCACCGTAAAGCCATGACGAATAAATGATGCCTCCCTACCAGGTTTAACCCAAGTACACTTATGGATGACCCCGTCCACCATGATAGAATTAAATGTTAAGACTTAAGAGTAAAAACCCACCTCTACGAGCGATGAACAAAGCGCTATCCCCCGTGTGTCCGGTGCGCTCCCCAAAACTACAAAAGTCCACCGGGGAGAAGTCAGTGACTAAACAACATAAAACAAGGGTCAAGAACAGACATTCGGGTCCCGTCGTGGAACGGGGCTCCCGGGTTCGACGGCGGCGGCGGCGGCCGAGTCGGAACCCGAGGCGGCGGCGAGCGTGCTGCCGCGCTGGCCGCACGCGTATCAGGCTCCGTGCGGTGTGATGCCCGCACGGCTCCCTGACAGCGGCGGCGCCCAGGTCCAGCACGGGTGCCCAGGCCGCACGCACGGGCTGCCCCGCGCGGCGCCCAGGTCCCGCGCGGGCGCCCCGGCCGCACGCACGGGCGGCCCGCGCGGCGCCCAGGCTCCGCGCGGGCGCCCAGCCCGCACGCACGGGCGACCCCGCGGCGCCCAGGCCCGCGCGGGTGCCAGACCCGCACGCACGCGACCCCCGCGCGGCCCCAGGCTCCGCGCGGGCGCCCAGCCCGCACGCACGGGCGACCCCGCGCGGCGCCCAGGCCCGCGCGGGTGCCAGACCCGCACGCACGGGCGACCCCGCGCGGCGCCCAGGCTCCGCGCGGGCCCCAGCCCGCACGCACGGGCGACCCGTGCGGCGCCCAGGCCCGCGCGGGTGCCAGACCCGCACGCCCGGTGCCCTAGCCCTGCGCGTAAGGGCGCTCGCGACGGCGGTGGTGCGGCCGGCCGGGGTGTGCCGCCTCCCCCCCTTCCCCGTGCGACGATCCGGAGAGAACCCTAGCTAAAAAGAAACATAAAGACAACTCACCGAACCAATGCGCCTCCGACTCGCCGATGGAGAGGGAGGGAGAGACGAGGATTATCCCGTTCTTGCGTGCCCGGTTCCGGAGGTGTGCGGTGTTCTTCCCGTTCCTCGATTGCTCCGCCGCGGTGCCTCGCGCCGATCGGTGGGAAGAGGAGGGTTTGGGTGAGAGGAACGGTAGGAAAAACTCCAAAACTAAACCCGACACATACGTATTAATATTAGCCGCCTCCGTACACGGGAACTTAACCCTAAGTCCCAAAATACAAATCAATCTCGGCGAAATGAGTTTGGGTGCGAACCTGGGTCCGGTCCGCCTCGAAGAACGTGTAAGTCGCCTGAACTGCTGCCAACTTCCGGAATTATTCTGGGAGATTCGGGGTCAGAATCCAGATCCGATCGCGCCGCCGAAATCCATTTCGCGAGCTTTATTGTCTAAAAATACCCGCGAGCCCGACAGTCTGCCCAGAGATAAAGAAAAATAATTCACCCCGCGACCCCTTAGTCGAAAAGTGGATTTACAAGAATTTTAAAAGAAGGTCTAGAAAGGCAAATAAAGCCGCGGTTATTACACCAGCGGACGTGATCCCCGTAGCGGGTACTTTACCGGTAAAGCGGTTAGCGTGGCAACCCGTGACCCTTGTGAAGGGAATGATCAACCAGGTGGGCCAAGTGGGCAGCCTTGCCTGAGGTCTTGTGAAGGCCAATATGGTAGCTTGTGATTGGGTCTTTGTGTTTTCATTTATTTGATGCATGTGTTGTTAAGTTACTTTAACATACTCCTGATCTTTGATCGGCTTCTAGTATCTACCTGTATATGATTCTTTGTGATGCCTTTGATATAGTTTCATTGTTATCTTGGATTGTCTACTCCTTGAGGCGTGATTATCCTGATACATGTTTGTCCTATTTTTAATTCTGCTAAAAGTATCCCCTATACTGTACCCAGATTATAAGTTTTGCTTCTTTACAGCACCAGTTATATATCTGCATATCCTAATGTGATTATATATCTGTTGATCTTCATGATGCCTATCTGATTATTCTAACCCTGATTAATTACTATCCTCTAGATTGTATACCAGTAGTAGATCTGCTATTCTCGGCTCGTCGTGCCACTGGGATACACTCCGGTGTATCTCACACCCTCGGGTGACTGTTTTTCAGGCCGAGCGGGTGCTGGGATGTCGGGACGTGTTGGTGAGATTCGTGTTAGATGTTGACCCTGGACAGCCGAAAGTTCATGTATTATTTGATGTTAAAGGAAAGAGTTGTAATTCAGATGTAAATAATTGTAAAGTTAATTGTAACTTTTGCTTGTAGTTGTACGTAGTTAGTACTCTGATGTTGTTGCCAAGCTAGCCGTGCATTATAAAAAGGCTCAATTCCAAAGGGATTGGGACTCTTCTATATATGTGGCGGTCTGTCATGCCCTGACTGTTTTGCAACTCTGATTAAAAAAAAAAAAAAAAAAAGAAAAAAAAAGAAAATTATTCTCTGGTTTTTGGAACTCGGGGCGTGACACCCATAATAAACATTAGTCCAAATTTATAACTCGACGTTTGCGTATTGAATGCGGAATAATTAATAACATAATAAAGGCTTCGTCAACCCAATCATGCAAAAGTAAGGAGGAATACTCCCTCCCACCACTAATGTTACGTGTCGGTCGCCCAACATATCGTTAGCTAGTGGAAGTTCATTCCCTCGATCCATTCCCAATATCCTTCTTGGGAATCATAAAACCCATCATATACTTTCGCCAAAAGATCCACACACTCTCTCGTGCCTAAACCTAGGGTCCTCCTAGGTTCGCTCACCACCTAGAACTATCCTAGCTCTGATACCACTCTATCTGTCGCCCCGAGACTGCCATTTGGATAGTACGGACGCGCCAATAGATCCGCCAATCGGGC
>JAQNDB010004975.1:0-21413 GCA_029204045.2 Tillandsia leiboldiana | reverse complement strand
CAGTAGCGGCACGTGGATCCCCCTCAGTTAATTGGATTAATTGTGCAAGTTGGTAGGTGTAAGGCTGAATTAAGGGGGAATTGTATATGTTCACTGTTACTAATGATATGCAAAGGGGATTTCGTGCTGTGTGAGTTTTTTATGGAACAGGTGTTCTGGGGGAGGTTTTGTATGTGGATGTTTTATGTTGGGTTTGTGTTTTTGAGTGGACTGGGATACTCGGAGCTTGCAAATTAATGTATTGGAAGCCTGCAAGTGTGATTTTGGCGTGGAGTTGAAGCATTTGTTGTAATGTGAGCCATTTGTTGTTTAATTGTACACATTAGTTTAAGTGTTAGGGGAACTTACAGTTTTGGTGTTGGAACTTGAGTGCTGGGAGTTTGTGGAGTGTACATGAGAGATAACATGAAAGTTGTGAATAGTATTGGGGTTGGTGAACTTGTTTTTGTTAGTGTGCTGCGTGTTGCCTGGACAGATTTTATGTGTGTGCTAAGTGCTGATGAGGATTGTGGGAGATTTCCTCCTGAGGAATACCATGGGCAAACCATAATGTTGGTACTTTGGTGGTGGATTTATGGTACTTGAGCTGTCACGCCCCGGGGTCGAAACTGTGACCCGCGGCCGCCAACAGATCCGCCACCTAGGCCAACCGCATAGGCGAAGCGTCCTACCTGCAAGAAAAGTGACTAGAACTAAACAGATATCGAGCTAAAATAAAAATCTGCTGTACTAAAATCAATCATGTACAAAGGAAATAAACAACACTGTCTGCCTCCCAAAAGAATAATAATAATACAAATCCTCAAGTACAAGCTCTAAACCCAACCGGGAGGTAACTCCATATAGATACAACAGTGTACAGTCTCTCAATACAAATATCCTCACTACAATAGTCTCTCAAAGAGGGAAAAGAACACCTAATCTACTGATGATCTCCTCTGAAGGGTACCGCTACTCTCAACGCGGGTAGGGATCTAGCTCGCGACTCCCTCGCCACGATCAACACCGCAGAGTCGGCAACACCGCTAAGACTCTGCAAAACAAAGGAGAGGAGAGAAAAGAGGGGGGAAAACCCCCAAAGGGTGTGAGAACTACACCAAAAAGGGAGAGTTTCTCAGTGGGTACCACCGCCAGACCCGACGGTCTGCCCACCAAGTCCTCAAGAGACAAAACTAACCCAAGTCATAAGACTGAAATGAGTAGGCTGGAGACTCTCGACAGCTACCCTGCCCCTAACTAAAGGCAAAAAGGGGGAGAACCAAACAGTGGTATGCAACCACTAGCACATGAAGTGCACCAACGACCCAATCGAGCTGACTGCCACATCTGGTCCAGTCAACCTGCGCCCACCTACAACCACCTCCCGCTGACGGGCAGGAATTACGTAGGGCGTCCAAACGGACTAGCTCGCTATCGAGTAGAGGATCATGCAGGCTATGGTCAAAATCCACGCTCTCTCTCAGAACGGATAGAATCAAGATGCTCAACCTCTCACACAGCGGTCAAAGTACTCGCAACAACACGGGACCACCGTCAACCAGACGGCTCTCAACAATACTAGCACTGATCTAAACTCAACTACCAGTCTGCACTCGGCCCCCAGGCACGAGTGTAACAATAAAAGTATTTGACCGAAATAAACTCAATCGAATGAACCGGTATAAAACCCGGTACTGCCTGCTCTGTCACCAATCTCCCGAACTCAGTATCTCCACTGTCCAAATGACCGGAACCCAACACGGTCTGACCGGCACCCGACACGGTCTTACCGGAACCCAACACGGTCTGACCGGAACCCAACACGGTCTGAAGCCTACTCCGGAGCGGCACTCGAGGGGAGCTACCCACACGAGTAAAGCATCTCTGTCATCAATGTCACCAGTATCTCGAAACGGCAGGGCTTGATCATCAATCTGATCAAAGTGGGAAAACTCAACCACCAAGGAAAGACCCGACCTCAATCGGATGCACTAAACGATAAGTGGGAAACTCCATCCACTAAAGAAAACTGATACCCAATCAGGTGCATAGAGAAACATCCGGTCAACCGCCCAATATCCGCGGTTGCCGCAAAGCCCCACAACTAAGCCAACCTGTCCCAGACACTGTAGTAACCCTATCCGACCCCCTGCTCGAACCCGAGCCACACTGACCCACTAGCAAAGGCGAGCAGGAAAAGCAGCAATCAAGTTCCCATAAGTAGTGCAGCAGTAAAATGATGACCTGGATCTCTGCAGAGCTGTGGTAGAGTCATTGGTGACATCTGGGGAGCCTGTACTGTGTGTTTGGAGGTGTTTGTGCACCAATTGGGCAATTGTGGCGGACTTCGGGCTTATTGGATCACGTGGGTGATCAATGGACTCCGTTGGATTGTTAGAAGTGGATTTTGCGCGATGCGGATATTAAAATGGACTCAGCGCGAAGTTTGGACCAAGGGAATACCTTTTCGGTGATGCCTTCGGCAAATTTTAGAGTTGGAATTTGGCAGAATGGACTGCAAATTCGGATTCAGCGCGCGAAAACGTCAAAACGGACTACCCACTTGTTATTTTTGAGCTTCGGTACTGTTCATGGCCGGAACAGTGTTCCCGGCGGCGCGGCAGCGGCGGGTGCGAGCCGCAGGCACGCGGCGGCGGTGGCGCGGGCCGCCCGTCCACGCGGCAGGGCGTGCACCGGGGCGGGACGCGTGGCGGCTCGGGAGTGGGCCGGTCCGCGGGCGTGGTCTACGGAGAGTGCGGGGCGCACGGTGGACCGGGGGGTTGGACACGTGGCATTACTGGATTGGTCGGTGCAGTGGACTTGGTCCTACGGAGAAGTGCGGGGCGCACGGTTGACCGGCGGGACACGTGGCTCTGTCGGGTTGGCGGGCTCATGCAGGCATAAGGGTACTACGGAGGTGCACCGGGTGCCTCGGAACATGTGCGTGGCGGGCGGGCCGAAGGCGGCCTGGGCGCAAGTCGCCAACGTGGGCGGGATTGACCGCGGGGTCCAGTGCGCTGGGTCGCCGGCCAGCTGTCGAGCCTCCCGCGGGGGCCACGTGCGGGGGGCGTGAGCGGGGGGTTCCGCTGTAGCCTCGTTGAGAGGGGGCGACGTGAGGCCCGGAGGGATTTCGGGCCGCACTCTACAGTGTTGGGCCAGGGGCCCAACTACTGTAGCCGCCCGAAATCGGGAGCGCCCGGGAAAACGGGGACACATTGGGAATTTTCGAGATTTGTTTACCAGCAATGTATTTAAAGGCCGGAGTTCAACCGAGGAGAAGTCTTCTCCCGCTCGGGATTTTCACAGTGCCACCTTCACGAGTTTTCTTCATCTCCCTGGGCGGGATCAATCGGCAGAGTTCCAGATTTTTCAGCGCACGCATCCCGAGGTTACCATTTTTACGGCGCGGCGCGACGCTCGTTCGTTGGTGGTCTTCTTCGTCGCGTTTTGGTGCGAGGACTCCCCCGGCTTACCCCGAGCACCTTTTTCTGTGATTCTTGCGCCGTTGGCTTCACGACAGGTAGGGCTATGTTTCCCTGTTTACTGATTTTTCCCATTCCGAGCTTTCATGGGTTTTCGGATCATCTTGTGACCTCATTTTCTGGGCGGAGTTTTGGGACAGCGGTGTGGGTATTTTGGCAATATCTTCGCGCACAGGCATCGGATTGGGCGAATTCAAGAGGCGATTTGCATCTACACATCACGAGGAATATGCCCAAATTTTCTTGGAATTTCTGAATATTTCTCGAAGGTGAGGAATATCTGTGAACAGTAGTTATGCTACAGTTTTTGAGAGGTAGTTTAATTCGGGGTGGTTCCCTTGTCGGAATTGTTTCTCAGTGTAGGAAGCTCGGAATTGAGCGTGCAGGTACTCGTTTCGACGGGTTCGTCGCGAGGATCGTGAGAGTATTTTTCTTGGAATTTTCTGGGGCACTTCTCGCAGGTAAAAAACAGGGCATCTTTGGGACTGAATTCTGGACAGCATGTATGGGTACTTGTGTGCTTATTTGTGTGTATGGTTGGGGTAATTTTGTACAGCGATCGCGGCTGGCTGATTGGTTTGGGCGAGAGCACTTCTTGGACTTGGAATTAGCGATCGAGGTGGGTGGTTGTTGCTTACCTCTATTTTGACATGCTCACTAGGAATATTAGAGTGATCTCTCTTTTTGGACATGCATGCTTAAGTCATATACTATTGTGGATATCTGATAGCGGTTGGGATTTATACATGTTGGTATGGGTGGAATGTTAGCGGTTAACCTTGCATGTGGATTGGAATGTATATCACGGGCTTTATGATTATCTGACAGGTGGGTGGTACTAGTTGAGGATTTTATGACATGCATAGGTGGATAGTGATGCTTTATTATGGAATTTGGATCATAGACATGTGTGGTTGGATAATGTTTTAGCATGATGGTTATAACTATGCGGCTCTATTAATTGTTACACATGTGGAACCACTTGGTTGCCGTTTTCTTTATTCTCTTGAGAACACTTGCATGCTTGTTTGGACATCTAGGTAGGACATCTTTTATCGCTACACTTTCATGCTGGAACTTGACTTAGGAGAAACCTTGTTTGTTTCTTTCCCCTTTTCGTTAGTCAGGTGGGTTTGCTCGGGTTTGAGCAGGGGTTTGGGATAGTGTAGCCGGGGCCTGGATTATGGATCATGGGTTTTGGCGGCGACCGCGGATATTGGGCGGTCGACCGGATGTCGGTTATAGGACATCGGGGATAGGGCATGATTATGGACTAGAGGGTTTTGTGGCAACCGCGGATAGTAGGCGGTTGGCCAGATGTCGGATGTGGGACATGTTTGTGATTGTGGGTTATTCCGGCGACCGCGGGCATTGGGCGGTTGACCGGAGGTCGGTTGTTAGACCTGGTCGTGGATTGTGGGGTGTTGCGGCAATCGCGGATATTGGGGCGATTGACCGAATGGTTACTCTTGCATCTGATTGGGAATCAGTTTTCTTTTAGTGGAAGGTTGTGTTCCACTGGGGCTTTATAGTTGTGATCCAATCCTGCTTTTATCACCGGCGCGGTTATTGCCCGATGATGCTTTTGTTACACCGGCGCGGTTATTGCCCGGTGATGCTTTACTCGTGTGGGTGTTTTTGTAAACCTCTCATTTGGGATTTATCACTAGGCCTATTAGAATGCTCTTGATTTTGCTGTTAGTAAATCTGTGGAATGGACCTAGCATGCTTGTATGAAGTCCTGGTTTCTTTGTTGATAATCGCATTGTTAGAAAACTACAAGTTAATTAATGGTGAGTCCATGCTTTAAACATGTAGTAGAATTACTTGGAATTTATGCTAAATCCCTGTCTTGTTGATTGATTAAATGAAAGGCTGAGGTATGTGGTTAGGGTACTTAAAATGGTTCAACAAGTTAATGACTTTTGCATGCTTGAATGGTCACCTAGATAGGCCACCTTCTTTTCTGCTACACTATCATGCTGGAATTGACTTAGGAGAAACCATGTTGCATTCTTTCTTCAGTCACTTAAACATAGGGGATATTATGCTCGGGTCAGAGCAGGGGCTGGGTTAGTGTAGTCAGATACTTGGGTTTCGGGGAGAGGGTTTTGGGCTTCCTTCGGGAGGCGGTACTTTTCCTTATAGAGCTGAGTGCGCAATTTGCAGACTTGAGACCCTGGGACTCCTGTCCCATATCGATGTTATGCGTAGGCTGGCATACCCGATTTGGCAGACATTGAGAACCCTACCCCTTATCGGTGCTATGCGTAGGCTGGCATACCCGATTTAGCAGACCCTGGGACTCCTGTCCCATATCGATGTTATGCGTAGGCTGGCATACCCGATTTGGCAGGCATTGAGAACCCTACCCCCTTATCGGTGTTATGCGTAGGCTGGCATACCCGATTTGGCAGGCATTGAGAACCCTACCCCCTTATCGGTGTTATGCGTAGGCTGGCATACCCGATTTGGCAGGCATTGAGAACCCTACCCCTTATCGGTGCTATGCGTAGGCTGGCATACCCGATTCGGCAGACATTGAGACTCCTATCCCACACCGGTGTTATGCGTAGGCTGGCATACCCGATGTGGCAGGCTTCGATTTTCTGATGCATACATTTAGCTATCTTTAGCTGGGCAGGTAGAGGCATTGTAGTGGTAGATTTCCCTTTTGGTAGCGGTTTCATTTCTTACCACTCTTCTTTATTCTTTAGCCTCTGGTAGACCTAGTGGGTGTGTCAGAGTTTGAGGATTTACCCACTAGGGGAGGCTACTGGTTTACTAGTAGTTCTCACCCCCATTCTTCTTTCCTCTTTTGCTTCTTCCTTGTTTTGCAGTGTCTTCCGCGGGTGCTGCTAGGCTTTCAGCGGCGGGTCGAGGAGAGAGGACGGCTGAGTAGATAGATCTCGAGGCAGGATGAGCGTGTTAGCTGGACTGTTGGTGTACCCAGGTTTTCCTCAGACGGTTGTACTCTTTCATTTGGGGACTGGCTTTTGCCAGCAGGTTGTATTTATTTTGGTGAGCTGGGAGAGACAGTTGTATCATTAAAATACAAATGTATTGTATTTTATTTCCAGCTTCAGTCTGAGATGTATTAGTTTTAGTTCAGCTCTGTTTTTATTGTTTTTTTTGTTATCTCTTTTATCTGAGCAGGCTTGGCGCTTCGTGTACACGGGAAATACCGTGTGCACGGCGGATCTGTAGACGGGCCCGGGTTCTGGTTTACACCCGGGGCGTGACAGATTAGGTGGTATCAGAGCTTAGGGATAGGTCATTTGGGACTTAGGAAACCCTAGGCTTTTCGGCGGACCCTAGGATGTTTGTGCGTGAGAGACGCGACATTTTGCGAAAGTCGGTGATTTATTTGTTTGACTCTTCATGTGAGTGAAGAGGGATCGACATATCCTATTTTTGTGGGACAGTTATGTTGGCTGCAGACAACATAAAGTTACAAAAATAGAGGGATGTCTTTGACTTTCGCTAGATTGGGTCGAGTGTTTGGGGTGTGCTGATTTGCGGTTTTGTCGTGGTGAGCGGTGTCTCCCCGACGTTGGGCCCTGACCCGGGTGCACCTTGGTGCGGTAGTTGGGTCAGAGCTGGTTGTTTCGGGCCGGATACCCAGATTGGAGTCTGAGAGCTCCGGACCCGAAGGGTAGGTGTGTTGGAGGCAGATCAGCAGAGCGGTGACACAGTTGTCGGTCAGCGCAGTGACACAGTTGTCGGAGCTGGTGACACAGTTGTCGGGTCAGCGCAGTGGCACAGTTGTCGGAGCAGGTGACACAGTTGTCGGGTCAGCGCAGTGGCACAGTTGTCGGAGTGGTGACACAGTTGTCGGGATCAGCGCAGTGGACACAGTTGTCGGAGTGGTGACACAGTTGTCGGGTCAGCGCAGTGGCACAGTTGTCGGAGTGGTGGACACAGTTGTCGGGTCAGCGAGTGGACACAGTTGTCGGGTCAGCGCAGTGGCACAGTTGTCGGAGCGGTGACACAGTTGTCGGATCAGCGCAGTGGCACAGTGGTCGGAGTAGCGAGTAGCCCCCTCCGTGCCGACGTTTAGTGTTGGGGCACCGAGGTAGGGTGGACAGTTGACAAGCGGGTAAGCTGTGGGATTGCTTTGATCGAGCGAGCCAGTTTTGGCGGATGAGTCATCCCGATTTGTGGGATTGAGTATGGAGCCCTTGGAGGCAGGGTCTTGTTCGGTGGGGGATAGAGAGTACTTGAAGGTCTTTATGGCAAGAGTTAACGCAGTTGCTGAACTGCACGCTCCATGTATAGAGGGACGGGGCGCATAGGATGTGAGTGTCTGAGAGTGGATTGCGCCAGGATACCTTGTAACTCATTGGGTCCCTCCAGTACGGATTTAGGACGCCTCATTGGAGTAGGCGCCGGGTGTGGAGCGTGGTATTGTAGTTCCTTTGGATTGGGATCTACCGCCTGAGGCGAGTTCTGATTGAGGCGCTTGGCGCCGGGTGATGGAGGACAGATCAGTCGGTGGAGGCATTCTCGATTTCTTTTTTTTTTTTTCCAGGATAGTGGATTTCTGAGGCAGTCGGAGCACATATGTTACAGCGGTCGGTGTGGTGGTACTTGTTGGGCTGGCGGGTTCAGTTTTCTTTCGCGGCGGTTGATTATGCCGCGAGGACAGTTTTCTTGGGGAGCCAGGCCCGGAGGTGTTGGTGTACTTGGGTTGCTTGAGGGTTATCTTCGCCTCTATAGTTTTGACTTTCGGGAGCGAGGCGGATGTTTCGCTGTGGATGAGTAGACTTTTGGCTGGGTGCTGATGCAGGAGAGTCGGGGAATTGCTTCTACATCCCGACGGTTTAGAGATTTGAGAGCAGAGTCTACGTGATCAGTTGGGGGGCTTATATTGGATACCTTGGGAGTACAGAGGTATGGGGATCGAGCATTTGTGCCGATGGACTTGTGGTTGGATTATTTGAGACCCCGGGAGGAGCGATGCTTGTACCGATGCAGACTACTTGGTAGCTCGAGCGGTTAGCCCAGCTGTACTTGGATGAGGTGGTGCGGTTTTTTCTGGAATGCCCGCCTCTGTTTTGTTCTTGTTAGAGACCCGAGGGTTGTATCGCGTCTCTGGAGGAGGTATTAGACAGCTTTGGGAGCTTGAGTGGTGGACGATTGGATTTTTACTCCCTCTTTTTGGTTGAGGTTTCGGGTTGAGGATTGATTTTAGTTTCGAGGACGAAACTTTCTTTTAGTGGGGGAGGATGTGATGACCTGGATCTCTGCAGAGCTGTGGTAGAGTCATTGGTGACATCTGGGGAGCCTGTACTGTGTGTTGGAGGTGTTTGTGCACCAATTGGGCAATTGTGGCGGACTTCGGGCTTATTGGATCACGTGGGTGATCAATGGACTCCGTTGGATTGTTAGAAGTGGTTTTGCGCGATGCGGATATTAAAAATGGACTCAGCGCGAAGTTTGGACCAAGGAATACCTTTCCGGATGCCTTCGGCAAATTTTGGAGTTGGAATTTGGCAAAATGGACGTCAAATTCGGATTCAGCGCGCGAAAACGGTCAAAACGGACTACCCACTTGTTATTTTTGAGCTTCGGGTACTGTTCATGCCGGAACAGTGTTCCCGGCGGCGGCGGCAGCGGCGGAGCAGCCGCAGGCAGCGCGGCGGACGGTGGCGCGGGCCGCCCGGTCCACGCGGCAGGCGTGCACCGGGGCGGGACGCGTGGCGGCTCGGGAGTGGGCCGGTCCGCGGGGCGGGGTCTACGGAGAGTGCGGGGCGCACGGTGGACCGGGGGGTTGGACACGTGGCATTACTGGATTGGTCGGTGCAGTGGACTTGGTCTACGGAGAAGTGCGGGGCGCACGGTGGACCGGCGGGACACGTGGCATCTTCTGGTTGGCGGGCTCATGCAGGCTGGGTCCACGGAGGTGCACCGGGTGCCTCGGAACAGTGCGTGGCAGGCAGGCGCAGGCGGCGGGCGCAGGCGCACGTGGGCGCGTTGACGCGGGTTCCCGCGCGTGGGCCGCCACGTGTCGAGCTCCGCGTGGGCCACGCGGCGGGGCGTGAGCGGGGGGTTCCGCTGTAGCCTGTTGAGGGGGCGACGTGGAGGCCCGGGAGGATTTCGGGCGCGCACAGTGTTGGGCCGGGCCCAACACTGTAGCCGCCCGAAATCGGGAGCGCCCGGAAACGGGGACACATTGGGAATTTTCAGATTTGTTTCCAGCAATGTATTTAAAGGCCGAGTTCAACCGAGGAGAACTTCTTCTCCGCGCGGATTTTCACAGTGCCACCTTCACGAGTTTTCTTCATCTCCCTGTGGCGGATCAATCTGCAGAGTTCCAGATTTTTCAGCGGCACGCATCCCGAGGTTACCATTTTTACGGCGCGGCGCGACGCTCGTTCGTTGGTGGTCTTCTTCGTCGCGTTTTGGTGCGAGGACTCCCCCGGCTTACCCCGAGCACCTTTTTCTGTGATTCTTGCGCCGTTGGCTTCACGACAGGTAGGGCTATGTTTCCCATGTTTACTGATTTTTCCCATTCCGAGCTTTTCATGGATTTTTCGGATCATCTTGTGACCTCATTTTCTGGGCGGAGTTTTGGGGACAGCGGTGTGGTATTTTGGCGATATCTTCGCGCACAGGCATCGGATTGGGGCGATTCAAGAGGCGATTTGCATCTACACATCACGAGGAATATGCCCAAATTTTCTTGGAATTTTCTGAATATTTCTCGAAGGTGAGGAATATCTGTGAACAGTAGTTATTGCTACAGTTTTTGAGAGTAGTTTAATTCGGGGTGGTTCCCTTGTCGGAATTGTTTCTCAGTGTAGGAAGCTCGGAATTGAGCGTGCAGGTACTCGTTTCGACGGGTTCGTCGCGAGGATCGTGAGAGTATTTTTCTTGGAATTTTCTGGGCACTTCTCGCAGGTAAAAACAGGGCATCTTTGGGACTGAATTCTGGACAGCATGTATGGGTACTTGTGTGCTTATTTGTGTGTATGGTTGGGGTAATTTTGTACAGCGATCGCGGCGGCTGATTGGTTTGGGCGAGAGCACTTCTTGGACTTGGAATTAGCGATCAAGGTGGGTGGTTGTTGCTTACCTCTATTTTGACATGCTCACTAGGAATATTAGAGTGATCTCTCTTTTTGGACATGCATGCTTAAGTCATATACTATTGTGGATATCTGATAGTGGTTGGGATTTATACATGTTGGTATGGATGGAATGTTAGCGGTTAACCTTGCATGTGGATTGGAATGTATATCACGGGCTTTATGATTATCTGACAGTGGTTGGTACTAGTTGAGGATTTTATGACATGCATAGGTGGATAGTGATGCTTTATTATGGAATTTGGATCATAGACATGTGTGGTTGGATAATGTTTTAGCATGATGGTTATATCTATGCGGCTCTATTAATTGTTACACATGTGGAACCACTTGGTCGCCTTTTTCTTTATTTCTTGAGAACACTTGCATGCTTGTTTGGACATCTAGGTAGGCCATCTTTTATCGCTACACTTTCATGCTGGAACTTGACTTAGGAGAAACCTTGTTTGTTTCTTTCTCCTTTTCGTTAGTCAGGTGGGTTGCTCGGGTTTGAGCAGGGGTTTGGGATAGTGTAGCCGGGGCCTGGATTATGGATCATGGGTTTTGGCGGCGACCGCGGATATTGGGCGGTCGACCGGATGTCGGTTATAGGACATCGGTGATAGAGCATGATTATGGACTAGAGGGTTTTGTGGCAACCGCGGATAGTAGGCGGTTGGCCAGATGTCGGATGTGGGACATGTTTGTGATTGTGGGTTATTCCGGCGACCGCGGGTATTGGGCGGTTGACCGGAGGTCGGTTGTTAGACCTGGTCGTGGATTGTGGGGTGTTGCGGCAATCGCGGATATTGGGCGATTGACCGGATGGTTACTCTTGCATCTGATTGGGAATCAGTTTTCTTTTAGTGGAAGGTTGTGTTCCACTGGGGCTTTATAGTTGTGATCCAATCCTGCTTTTATCACCGGCGCGGTTATTGCCCGATGATGCTTTTATTACACCGGCGCGGTTATTGCCCGGTGATGCTTTACTCGTGTGGGTGTTTTTGTAAACCTCTCATTTGGGATTTATCACTAGGCCTATTAGAGTGCTCTTGATTTTGCTGTTAGTAAATCTGTGGAATGGACCTAGCATGCTTGTATGAAGTCCTGGTTTCTTTGTTGATAATCGCATTGTTAGAAAACTACAAGTTAATTAATGGTGAGTCCATGCTTTAAACATGTAGTAGAATTACTTGGAATTTATGCTAAATCCCTGTCTTGTTGATTGATTAAATGAAAGGCTGAGGTATGTGGTTAGGGTACTTAAAATGGTTCAACGAGTTAATGACTTTTGCATGCTTGAATGGTCACCTAGATAGGCCACCTTCTTTTCTGCTACACTATCATGCTGGAATTGACTTAGGAGAAACCATGTTGCATTCTTTCTTCAGTCACTTAAACATAGGGGATATTATGCTCGGGTCAGAGCAGGGGCTGGGATAGTGTAGGCAGATACTTGGGTTTCGGGGAGAGGGTTTTGGGCTTCCTTCGGGAGACGGTACTTTTCCTTATAGAGCTGAGTGCGCAATTTGCAGACTTGAGACCCTGGGACTCCTGTCCCATATCGGTGTTATGCGTAGGCTGGCATACCCGATTTGGCAGACATTGAGAACCCTACCCCTTATCGGTGCTATGCGTTGGCTGGCATACCCGATTTAGCAGACCCTGGGACTCCTGTCCCATATCGGTGTTATGCGTAGGCTGGCATACCCGATTTGGCAGACATTGAGAACCCTACCCCTTATTGGTGCTATGCGTAGGCTGGCATACCCGATTTAGCAGACCCTGGGACTCCTGTCCCATATCGGTGTTATGCGTAGGCTGGCATACCCGATTTGGCAGACATTGAGAACCCTACCCCTTATCGGTGCTATGCGTAGGCTGGCATACCCGATTTGGCAGACATTGAGACTCCTATCCCACACCGGTGTTATGCGTAGGCTGGCATACCCGATGTGGCAGGCTTCGATTTTCTGATGCATACATTTAGCTATCTTTAGCTGGGCAGGTAGAGGCATTGTAGTGGTAGATTTCCCTTTTGGTAGCGGTTTCATTTCTTACCACTCTTCTTTATTCTTTAGCCTCTGGTTGACCTAGTGGGTGTGTCAGAGTTTGAGGATTTACCCACTAGGGGAGGCTACTGGTTTACTAGTAGTTCTCACCCCCATTCTTCTTTCCTCTTTTGCTTCTTCCTTGTTTTGCAGTGTCTTCTGCGGGTGCTGCTAGGCTTTCAGCGGCGGGTCGAGGAGAGAGGACGGCTGAGTAGATAGATCTCGAGGCAGGATGAGCGTGTTAGCTGGACTGTTGGTGTACCCAGGTTTTCCTCAGACGGTTGTACTCTTTCATTTGGGACTGGCTTTTGCCAGCAGGTTGTATTTATTTTGGTGAGCTGGGAGAGACAGATGTATCATTTATACAAATGTATTGTATTTTATTTCCAGCTTCAGTCTGAGATGTATTAGTTTTAGTTCAGCTCTGTTTTTATTGCTCTTTTATTGTTATCTCTTATATCTGAGCAGGCTTGGCGCTTCGTGTACACGGGAAATACCGTGTGCACGGCGGATCTGTAGACGGGCCCGGGTTCTGGTTTACACCCGGGGCGTGGCAAAAAGATGGCCTAACTACATGACCATACGAGCATGCAAATGTCCTCAAGGAAATAAAAGGGGGGGGGGGGGGGGGGTGGGGTAAAGCATAATAATAGTTCCTTTAGGAAATAAACAACATGCCGGAATCCCAAAACTAGACCTGTCCACAATCCAGGGTCCATCAACAGAATGATTATAATAACTCCTCAGAGTACAAATTCGCGCATAGCTACGAAACCCTGTCCCAAAGCATAAACCAACCACATGAAAGGCTATGTGCTAACATGGCATGTTACATAATCTCATAGGGTAACATTATCCTAGGTAAGCTTACACTAGTCATCACCTAGATGTCCAAGTCATGCAAGTTCTCAGTATACCTCATAAATACTATTCTTGCAATCATTATACAAATATCATTATCAAGCTTACCTGCTTACCAACATAAACCATGTACCCTAAACATGCATGCCTCAGTCATAGAGGGGTGACATCCCCACAAGTGTGCTTATATTTGCCACAACATACTCAATGCCTTAAATAGTTACTGCTATTAAGCTTACCCACCTGAAGCGCTTAAACCAAGGCAAACCTGAAGTCGGTGAAGTGGGTAGACCCCCAGGGTCCAAAATCTGCCAACATATCACCCTCGGTACAAGTCGCGCAAGCCTTGGCTCCAAACGACTGAAAACACCCCTGAGTACATCAATAAGGCTCAACATTACACTTTTATTCCAAAATTAACCAAGTATACACAATCTGAAAATCAGTCCCAAAGTCGTGCTTATTTCACCTGCCGAAAGTGCCCAGAAAAATCCCATAAAAATACTACAGTAATCCTCGCGTCGATACCTTCGAAACGAGTACCTGCACGTCCAATTCCGAGCCCCGTAGGCCGAGTTACAAATTCCACAGTACAGGTGCGCAAAACCACACAGCAACATAACTGTAATTCCATTTACAGATAAGGGGAAGAACATATACCTTCGGGAAAAACTCAGAAAAATCCAATAAAAATACTGTAATATTCCTTGCGCCGAGTAGATGAAAAAAGTGTATAAGCACGTCGTCAAACGATGCCCGGTTGCGGAGATAACGCCGAAATACCAAGCCGCTGTCCAAATCTCCTTCACAGAAATGGGGTCACAGTAAGTTTGAACAAACACCTCAAAAAGCGCGAAATGAGGGAAAGCTGAAAATACCAAGATCGTAGATCTGTCCGTCGCGAATCCAGTGGCGAAGAAATCACTCGAAAAGGTGGTCGGAGTAGGCCGGGGGAGCTCGCGCACCGAAACGCGACGAAGGGGAACCCAAAAGGACGAGCGTCGCGCCGCGCCGTAAAAATAGAAACCTCGATAAGCGTGCCACCAAAAATCCCAAAACTTTGCAGAAGGATGCAGTCAAACTCGGGGATCATCTTTGCTGAAGGCACCCAGGCGAGAGGAGGCTCGGAAATGGCGGAAAAAGGGAAAAGAAGGAGGCTCGGATCGCTTTTATAGGCTGCAGAAACAATTGAAGAAATACCGGATATGTCCCCATTTCCGGGCGCAGGGGATTTTCGGGCGCGCACTGTAGCAGCCCGAAATCCCCGCGCGCGAGTACTGTAGCCGCCCGAATCCGCCCTGGGCCTCCACGTCGCCCGCCAAACAGGCGACAGCAACACCAGCCGCTCCCCGCGCGACACGTGGCGCCCCCAGACGCCGACACGTGGCCGCCCCAAGCGCGGGAACACCCCGTCAACGCGCCCACGTGCGCTCTGCGCCCGCCGCCTGCGCCTCTGTGCGCATGCTTCCCGAGGCGCCCGCAGGTGCACCGTGGACCGGGTGCACGTGGACCGGCCAACCGGTGTGCGCCACGTGTCCCCCCACCGGTCCACCGTACACCCGCCTTTCCCGTGGACCGCGCCCGCTGCGCCGGCCCAACCGGGAACCGCCACCTGGCCCGCGACCGGTGCACGCCACCGCGGTGGACCGCGCACCCGCCAGAGCCTGCTCCGCCGCGCTCCGCCGCTGCCGGCCGCCGCGCGCCGCCGCCGCCGGTGCCGGAACAGTACCCTTGCCTCGAAAAACGTGCCGAATCACCCGGACTCCGGAAAAAGCAAGTGAATAGTCCATTTTCATCGTTTTCGCGCGCTGAATCCAAATCCGAAGTCCAATTTGCCAAATTCCAACTCTAAAAATTGCCGAAGGCATCCGGGAAGATGTTCCTTGATCCAAACTTCGCGCTGGGTCCAATTTTAATATCCATGACGCGCGAAACCACTTCGGGAGCTCCGACGGAGTCCACCGATCACCCACGTGATCCATTAACACACTGAGCCCAACACTAATGTCCAATTGGGGCACAAATCCCACCAACACGCCACATAGGCCTCCGGGAGCTGTAGATGAACCAGTAATCTCGTCGTGGGGATCCAGGTCCTCACATCCTCCCCCACTAAGGAAAGTTTCGTCCTCGAAACTAGCTCAAATCCCCCAAGAGTCACTAATACCACGGGTAGGTATCCATCAATAACGCCTCCAGCTCCCGAAACATCACTCACTCCCCGTGATTACTCCCCAACAACCACTACAACAAGTACGGCATGGCCCGATATGCGATTTTCTCAACTCTCGAGCCAGAAATCGCAACGGGCGTCCCTCGTACTCCAACAATCACAGATCTCAAAAGGGGCAAGTCAATCACGGACGAGGGATCCAAAAGCAAAACACTCCTGAGCTGAGACGTGAAACAACACAGAGGCTCCATTAAGAGCCGGGGAAACGGAATAACCATCCGCGCAACACGCACCAAACCACCTCCTGGTGTCAACTCAACCAGGACCTCCCGAAGTATACCCACAGATTCATCCTATGAGGAAAAGGATCCAATAAGCTGGGGTCTTCACTCGGTTACTTCCGATCCAAAATCACCCGAGTGGCCTACCCAACCACGAGCTACCCTCAAAAGGGATCCTCAAGAGACACAATCTCAAGCCACGGTTGGACACTCAACAAGCCAACATAACCCCGACAGACCCACGGGTCGAAAGGATGCCCTGACGGGGACCAAACCGTCAGTGAACGGGAGTGAAAACTGGCTCGAAAGGCGATCATAATGCGGATGCCCAAACTCGCGGTCAAAATCCCAAACCAGCAACGACAATCCGCGGAAATCCCACTCAAGATGCTGAGTAATCAGAACTGATAGCCAAACCGGCATGGCCTACGCCCAGGTATATCAATCCAAGCTGGAAATAAAGGACGTACAGAAAGGCTCAACTGTGGAATCCAAGCTGCCTGCCATAACACTCATAGGGTTGGACTAATGAAGCGTGGACCGAAGATCCACCCACGGTAACTCTACCGCCACAAAGGGGAGGCATCACTAAATCCCACAATTCCATCTCCCAACACAGGAAACACAAGCATTGGCGCTAATATCAGGCACATTATCCATTGGCCATGCTCTCTCGGCACCGCCAAGTCTAGAAGCTCCTCACCTCAAAAATGAAAGTTGGTCTCAGTCAACTTGAATAACATCCATTAGGTCGGGTTCCACCGCCGCCCCTACGGCTCGAACAAAGCGACCCAAGAAGGTGTGCTTCTGCAGCTACAACTTGTACCTCAATAACTTGGCATACCGCTTCATCCACACGGGCATGGTAGCACATCCACAAAGTGCTCCTCGTGCTCCAAGTCACTCTGGGAGTAAATCAAAATATCCTCGGAAAACACCACTCCCAGTCCGTCCAAGTACAACTGGGACATACAATCCCTCAGATCTTGAAGTCCACAGGGCATTCGTCATTCCATTGGGCCTCGCTAACAACTCATAATGCCACCACCGTGTCCAAAACGCCATCTAGGCGAAGTCCTCGGCTGTCTAACTCCAAGTGGGTACTCGCATCCTACACCAACTGCCGGAGTATAATTCCATCATAAGGTCCTGGATACCATAAAAGGACCCTCACATTCGTGTATCAATGACGTGGCATCACCACTGTATACCAACGACGTGGCACTAGGTCAAACAGACCCCTCGATCCATCGGACCCTGCAACAGTGCCATCGGGTCTCTCTCAACTCTACCGGCGATATCCAATGAGGTGCTGTCCAGGGTGGCGCGGTTCCTCGAACCACGTCAAACGCAATCTCTATCTCCCTAACCGGCGGCATTACCAACAACTAAGGTGAAATCACACACGGGATCTCGCGGGCAACAGAGATATCCCTGAGTCCCGGTGCCGCCGTAAGCACCTCTCACCCTGTCGCTAAAACCAGAGTGCTCTAACAACCCCAACGAGCATGCCTCCAATTGCCCGCCTTGCCGAAGATCAAAGTCCTCTCTTGCCGCAGTCGAACATCCTGTGGCATAGTGCCCAACAATCTCAAGCATAAGGTCAAAACACCTAATTGCTATAATTTCCAATAATTCTGCCGGTATCTCGCGGTCTCGGCCGCACTGGACATGATCCAAAAGCCTCCTCCACGTGCACAACAACAACAGGAACCTGTACCTCTAGTGCACGTGGTAACAAATCTGCCTCTAACCCATGTAAGAGTGGAACATGCTCTAACTCCGACTACCGTGGTGAAATCCCACCTGCGACACTCAATCCACTACCGTGGCGCCCTCCAACCGGGCGGCACAGATTCATCCGCTCAAAGCAAGTGGTTGTCGCTCAATCTGCCTGAAAATCAGGGCTATCACTAGGAAGCACGACCTCTGTCTCTGATCACATTGAGGCGACGAACAAGATCCTCCGCAGATAACAAATCCACGCTATCGCTGCGCCACTCAAATGAAAATACTGATGTTGCCTTCGGGGTCCACCCGACCTCTGACATCTCGGGAACTCGTTATCCAGGAAAAGAAATTAGACATGCCCCTGCCGGCCGATCTGTCCTCCATCATCCGGCGCCAAGCGCCAAAATCCAGAACTCACCTCTGGCGGCTGATCCCTATCCAAAGGAACTGCAATGCCACGCTCCATACATAATGCCTGCTCCAACGAGGCGTCTAAATCTACAATGGAGGGACTGAATAACAGAAAGGTGTCCTGGCGCAATCCACTCCCAGTCTCATATATCCTATGCGCCTCGTCCCTCGAATCTGGAGCGCGCAGTTCAACAACTGCATACACTCACAAGCACAGGGAGGCTCTCAATTAATCACTCCATCACCACCAGCCGCGACTCTGCCTCCAAGGGCTCCAAACTCAATCTTACGAGTCGGGGTGGTTCATCTGCCAAATATGGCTCAATAGGTCGATCATGTCCCACTGCTCACCAGCTGTCAACCACCCACCCTGCCTCGGTGCCTCGACACTAAACATTGGCACAGAGGGGGCTACTCAGTGCTCCGACAACTGTGTCACCAAGACCAGCTGCTCACTCTGCCGCTAACAAGCCTCAGACAATCCTGTCATCTGGGTCCGGGGTTCTCTGACCTCAATCCGGGTATCCGGCCCAAAACCAACTACTCAAGCTCAACAGCTATGACAGGATGCACACGGGTCAAAACCCAGCGTCGGGGAGACACCGCTCGCCACGACGAAACAACAAAACAGCACACAACAACACTCGACCCAATCCAGCGAAAGTCTAAAGCATGTCACCCGTTCCACAGCATTATGTTGTCTGCAGCCAACATAATCACTTAGGAGAATAAGCATGCCAATCACTCCTCCCGTCCCTTGGGAGAGGTATAAAACTCAATCAGGACTCTCGCTAAAAAAAATCACGACTCTCACAAAGTCAACCAAGGGTCAAACCATAAGCCTAGGGTTTCTAAGTCCACCATGACCTACAACCTAGGCTCTGATACCACTCTAATCTGTCACGCCCCGGGGTCGAAACTGCGACCCGGGCCCGCCAAACAGATCCGCCACCTATGCCAACCTGCATAGGCGAAGCGTCCTACCTGCAAGAAAAGTACTATAACTAAACAGATATCAGAGCTATAAATAAAAATCTGCTGTAACTAAAATCAATCACTGTACAACTGGAAATAGAACAACACTGTGTGCCTCCCAAAATAATAATAATAATACAATATCCTCAAGTACAAGCTCTAAACCCAACCGGGAGGTAACTCCAATATACAACAGTGTACAGTCTCTCAATACAAAATATCCTCACTACAATAGTCTCTCAAAAGAGGAAAAAGAAACAACTAATGCACTGATGATCTCCTCTGAAGGGTACCGCTACTCTCCAACGACGGGTAGGGATCTAGCTCGCGACTCCCTCGCACGATCAACATCCGCAGAGTCGGCAACACCCGCTAAGACTCTGCAAAACAAAGGAGAGGAGAGAAAAAGAGGGGGGAAACCCCCAAAGGGTGTGAGAACTACACCAAAAAGGGAGTTCTCAGTGGGTACCACCGCCAGACCTGACGGTCTGCCCACCAAGTCCTCAAGAGACAAAACTAACCCAAGTCATAAGACTGAAATGAGTAGGCTAGAGACTCTCGACAGCTACCCTGCCCCTAACTAAAGGCAAAAGGGGGAGAACCAAACAGTGGTATGCAACCACTAGCACATGAAGTGCACCATCGACCCAATCGAGCTGACTGCCACATCTGGTCCAGTCAAACCTGCGCCCACCTACAACCACCTCCCGCTGACGGGCAGGAATTACGTAGGGCGTCCAAACGGACTAGCTCGCTATCGAGTAGAGGATCATGCAGGCTATGGTCAAAACCCACGCTCTCTCTCAGAACGGATAGAATCAAGATGCTCAACCTCTCACACAGCGGTCAAAGTACTCGCAACAACACGGGACCACCGTCAACCAGACGGCTCTCAACAATACTAGCACTGCTCTAAACTCAACTACCAGTCTGCACTCGGCCCCCAGGCACGAGTGTAACAATAAAAGTATTTGACCGAAATAAACTCAATCGATAGAACCGGTATAAAACCCGGTACTGCCTGCTCTGTCACCAATCTCCCGAACTTAGTATCTCCACTGTCCAAATGACCGGAACCCAACACGGTCTGACCGGCACCCGACACGGTCTGACCGGAACCCAACACGGTCTTGACCGGAACCAACACGGTCTGAAGCCTACTCCGTGAGCGGCACTCGAGGGGAGCTACCCACACGAGTAAAGCATCTCTGTCATCAATGTCACCAGTATCTCTAAACGGCAGGGCTTGATCATCAATCTGATCAAAGTGGGAAAACTCAACCACCAAGGAAAGACCCGACCTCAATCGGATGCACTAAACGATAAGTGGGAAACTCCATCCACTAAAGAAAACTGATACCCAATCAGGTGCATAGAGAAACATCCGGTCAACCGCCCAATATCCGCGGTTGCCGCAAAGCCCCACAACTAAGCCAACCTGTCCCAGACACGAAGTCCTGACTACCCTATCCAGACCCCTGCTCGAACCCGAGCAACACTGACACTTGACTAGCAAAGGCGGAGAAAGGAAAAGCATGGTTTCTCCTAAGTCAAGTTCCCATAAGTAGTGCAGCAGTAAAAGATGGCCTAACTACATGACCATACAAGCATGCAAATGTCCTCAAGGAAATAAAAGGGGGGGGTAAAGCATAATAATAGTTCCTTTAGGAATAAACAACATGCCGGAATCCCAAAACTAGACCTGTCCACAATCAGGGTTCATCAATAGAATGATCATAATAACTCCTCAGAGTACAAATCCGCACATAGCTACGAAATCCTGTCCCAAAGCATAAACCAACCACATGAAAGGCTATGTGCTAACATGGCATGTTACATAATCTCATAGGGTAACATTATCCTAGGTAAGCTTACACTAGTCATCACATAGATGTCCAAGTCATGCAAGTCCTCAGTATACCTCATAAATACTATTCTTGCAATCATTATCAATATCATTATCAAGCTTACCACTACCACAATAAACCATGTACCCTAAACATGCATGCATCAGTCATAGAGGGTGACATCCCCACAAGTGACTTATATTGCCACAACATACTTCATTGCCTTTAAACAGTTACTGCTATAAGCACTTACCACCTGAAGCGCTTAAACCAAGGCAAACCTGAAGTCGGTGAAGTGGGTAGACGCCCAGGGTCCAAAATCTGCCAACATAACACACCTCGGTACAAGTCGCGCAAGCCTTGGCCTCCAAAGCTGAAAACACCCCTGGAGTACAACAATAAGGCTCAACATTACACTTTATTCCAAAATTAACCAAGTATACACAATCTGAAAATCAAGTCCCAAAGTCGTGCTTATTTCACCTGCCGCAAGTGCCCCCGAAAAAATCCATAAACAACATACCACCGAGTAATCCTCGCGTGCGATACCTT
>JAQNDB010004974.1:0-21419 GCA_029204045.2 Tillandsia leiboldiana | reverse complement strand
GCAGCTGGCGCGCATGGGAACGCGCCCCTCCACGCGGGTCAGTGCAGGGGCCCGAACGTGGGGGCCCGTTGGCGCCCAGCGCGGGAGCGTGGGCGCCCGAACGATGTGGCGCCTGCGGGTGTCCCCGTGCTGGGTGGACACGGTGAAAGCGCCCGTGTGGCGCGCATGTACGTGCCCGCGTGGCGCGCTTGGGGAGCGCGCCACGGGCTGCGGGACGCGTTACGTGGACCCGTGTGCACGCGACCGGCGTAGGGGGACAAGGGTGTTTGGGGCACCACCATTGGCTGGCCGCCATGCCCGGCTCCGTGGACCGGCGTCAGTGGACCCAATCCCGCCTCTCTTCTTCTTCTTCTTCCTTCTCCCCAGCACATTCTCCTATTCTTCCTTTCTTCTCCAACGAACGCGAAGAAATAGAGAGGAGGAGATTTGTGGGTGCGAGGTGTGCGCCGTGGACCTCGCGAGCGTGCGGGTGTTCCATTGGGCCGGTTGGGCGGACGAGACGTGTCGAGGTAGGTCCCCGTGTTATTTTTGCAGTATTTGTGGGCACAGTTTTGAGGCGTCCCTTTTGGACATTGGATTTGACCCCTTGCGTTTATCTGTGTTAGGACCGTGGTTTTATTGCACCGTTTTGCTGCGGACTCCGTTTTAGTTGCGGGACTCGGCAACAGTGCTCCATTTTGCGTGCGGATTCGGAAGCATGAAACGTTTGCGTGCGGCTCGTTTGAGTGAGGATCCCGCACCGGCTCGTTTGCGTGCGGACTCAGGCAAGGTGTTTTGCGTGCGGACTCCATTTTGCGTACGGACTCCGGCACCATGCTCCGATTTAACATGCGGGATTTCGGAAGCATGCACCGTTTGCGTGCGGACTTCGTTTGCGTGCGGACACTGGCACAGTGCTCCGTTTTTGTGTGCGGACACCGGCAGCGTGCACGTTTTGGTCGTGCGAACTCTGTTTTGCGTGCGGACTCCGGCATCGTGCTCGTTTTGCGTGCATTTTCGAGGTACGTGCACCGTTTCGCGTGCAGGTCTTGTTGGCACGCACGTTTTCGTGCGGGGTTAATGGCGTTCACCGTTTCGTGTGCAGGTTTGGTCGCGCGCATCGTTTTGCGTGCGGACTCGTGTGTGCACCGTTTTGCGCGCAACTTGTTGTAGGAGAGCGTCGGATCGAGGCGAGCCTATACACTTTTTTTCATTATACTCGACGCGAGGATCATCACCGTATTTTTCTGGGATTTTTTCGGGAACTGCCCGAAGGTATACTTTCCCGTTCTCTGGTGCATGTGATACAGTGGTTTATGGTTGTGTGTTTTGAGCGCCCTGTATTGTGGATTTGTAATTCGGCCTACGGGGCTCGGATTTTGGCGTACAGGTACTCGTTTCGAGGTATCGACGCGAGGAAACGCGACAGTTTTTTGGTGGATTTTTCAGAGTCGTTCTGCAGGTGAAAATTGCACATCTTCAGGCTGGTTTCCAGCAGATGGTGTATACTTGGATATTTTAGCATAAAGTGTAACTTGGACCTTTTGTTGTACCCAGGAGGTTTCGTGAGTATTTTTGGAACACTGCTAGGAGCCGAGGTTTGCGCGACATGTACCGTGGTTTATGGGTTCAGCTGATTGTGGTGCAAGTGGCCACGCTCTTCACCGACTCCAGGTTTGCCTTGGATTGAGCACTTCAGGTGGGTAAGCTTAATTTAGTAACTGTATAGGTTTTTATATCATGGTGAATGTAAGTGCACATGTGGGGATATCACCCCTCTATGATTGATAACGGGCGTATTTGATGTACAACCGATATGAGCGAGGTAAGCAAGGAATGGCCCACTTGGGTGAGATTGGTATACCATAGTAGGAATGTTTTAGCATGCTTTACTAATATATGCTTCACCCACTTTTATTATTTCTGAGAACAAAGCATGCGTGCATGGACATGTAGTTAGGCCATCTTTTACAGCTGCACTACTTTTGGAACTTGACTTAGGAGAACCATGTTATCCTTTTCTCCTTCTTTGTTAGTCAGGTGGTCTGTGTTGCTCAGGTTCGAGCAGGGGTTCTGGGTAGTGTAGTCGGGACTTGGCGTCGGGGACAGGTTGGATTAGTTTGTGGGGCTTTACGGCAACCGCGGATATTGGGCGGTTGACCGGACATTTATTTATGCACCAGATTGGATATCTGATTTCTCTAGTGGACAGAGTTTCCCACTTTGATCCGAGTTACAACCCAGTCCTGCTGATTTATGATACTTGTTACTGAGGCACTTTACTCGTGTGGGTCGCTCCCCTCGAGTGCCACTCCGGAGTGTGCGATTTTCAGACCTCGAGTCCTTGAGACTCCCATCCCCTATCGGTGTTATGCGTAGGCTGGCATACCCGATTTGGCAGGCACAGCAGGCAGTACCAGTTCTACTGGTGGCATTAGATTGGGCTTATTACAGACATTTGCTTTATAGTTGCACTCGTGTCGGGGGGACCGAGTGGAGTCTAGTGACGGTGTTTGGACCAGTGCTAGTGTTGTTGGGAACCGTTGGGAATACGGTGGTCCCAAGGTCATTGTGAGTTGTTGACCGTTATAGATCAGGCATGGCAAGCATAGGCAGGCAGGGTAGGCATAGGCAGGCAGGGCAGGCATAGGCAGGCAAGCAGGCATGGCAGGCATAGTAGGCATAGGCAGGCAAGCAGGCATGGCAGGCATAGTAGGCATAGGCAGGCATGGCAGGTAGGCAGGCATGGCAGGCATAGTAGGCATAGGCAGGCAGGGCAGGCATAGGCAGGCAAGCAGGCCTGGCAGGCATAGTAGGCATGGGCAGGGATAGGCAGGCATGGCAGGCAGGCAGGCATGGCAGGCATAGTAGGCATAGGCAGGCAGGGCAGGCATAGGCAGGCAGAGCAGGCATGGCAGGCATAGGCAGGCATGGCAGGCATAGGCAGGCAGAGCAGGCATGGCAGGCATAGGCAGGCATAGGCAGGCATGGCAGGCATAGGCAAGGCATAGCAGGCATGGCAGGCTTAGGCAGGCATGGCAGGCATAGCAGGCATGGCAGGCATAGCAAACCATAGAGGCATGATAGCTGTTGAGATGCTCCAGCTTCTTTTATCCGTCTTTACGGCTTTGGTTAGTTTTTGTCTCTTGAGGACTTGGTGGGCAGACCGTCGTTCTGGCGGTGGTACCCACTGAGAACTCCCTCCTTGGTGTAGTTCTCACACCCTTTGGGGATTTTCCCCCTTCTTTTTCCTTCCTCTCATTTGTTTTGCAGAGTCTTAGCGGGTGTTGCTGATTCTGCGGTTGTTTGATCGAGGCGAGGGAGTCGCGAGCTAGATCCCTACCCATGTTTGGAGAGTAGCGGTACCCCTTCAGAGGGGAGCTTCAGTAGATTAGTTGTTTTATTTCCTCTTTTGAGAGACTGTTGTAGTGAGGATGATATGTATTGAGAGCCTGTACCCTGTTGTATTTATTGGAGATACCTCCCTGTTGAGCTATGAGTTCTGTATCTGAGGATTTTGTTCGATTATCATTTTTGGGAGGTGGACATTGTTGCATCATTTCCAGTTGTACAGTGATTGATTTTAGTTATACAACAGATTCTTTTATTTATAGCTCTGATATTATGTTTAGCTGTAGTACTTTTCTAGCAGGTAGGACGCTTCGCCTATGCAGGCTGGCATAGGTGGCGGATCTGTTGGCGAGCCCGGGTCGCAGTTTCGACCTCGGGGCGTGACAGATTAGAGTGGTATCAGAGCCTAGGTTGTAGGTCGTGGTGGACTTAGAAACCCTAGGCTTGTGGTTTGACCCTTGGTTAACTTCGTGAGAGTCGTGACTTATAGCGAGAGTCCTGATTGAGTTTTATACCTCTCCCAAGGGACGGGAAGAGTGATTGGCATGTTTATTCTCCTAAGTGATTATGTTGGCTGCAGACAACCTAATGCTGTGGAACGGGTGACATGCTTTAGACTTTCGCTGGATTGGGTCGAGCGCTGTTGTGTGTTGTTTTGTGGTTTCGTCGTGGTGAGCTCTGTCTCCCCGACGCTGGGTTTTGACCCGTGTACTTCCTGTCATAGCAGTTGAGCTTGAGCGGTTGGTTTTGGGCCGTATACCCGGATTGAGGTCAGAGAGTTTCGAACCCAGATGACAGGATTGTCAGAGGCTTTTCAGCGGCAGAGTGAGTGAGCAGCTGGTCTTGGTGACACAGTGGTCGGAGCACTGAGTAAGCCCCTCTGTGCCAATGTTTAGTGCCGAGGCACCGAGGCAGGGTGGATAGTTGACAGCAGAGGAGCTGTGAGGCATGATCGATCTATTGAGCCAGATTCGGCAGATAAACCACCCCGACTCGTGAGATTGAGTTTGGAGCCTTTGGAGGCAGAGTCGTGGTTGGTGGTGGTGGCGTGATTAAATGAGAGCCTCCATGTGCTAGAGAGTTTATGTAGTTGTTGAACTGCGTGCTCCAAGTTAGAGGGACGAGGCGCATCGGATATGTGGCTGGGAGTGGATTGCGCCAGGATACCTTTCAGTTCATTCAGTCCCTCCGTTATAGGTTTGACGCCTCGTTTGAGTAGGCATTGTGTATGGAGCGTGGCGCTGTAGTTCCTTTGGATAGGGATCTGCCGCCAGAGGCGAGTTCTGGGTATTGGTGCTTGGCGCCGGGTGATGGAGGACAGATCGGCCGGCAGAGGCATTTCTGATTTCTTTTTTTCCAAGGTATTGGATTTCTAAGATATCAGGGATCGGGTGGACCCCGATGGCGGTACCAGCGTCTGTATCAGAGTAGCGCAGCGGTAGCGTGGATTTGCTGTCTGCGGAGGACCCTATTCGTCGCCTCAATGTGAGCAGACACAGAGGTCGTACTCCCTTGTGGATAGTCCTGATTTTCAGGCAGATTGAGCGACCACCACTTGCATCGAGGGGATGAATCTGTGCCGCCCGATTGGAGGGCGCCACGGGGGTGGATCGAGTTGTCGCAGGTGTGATTTCATCACAGCAGTCGGAGTTAGAGCATGTTGCATTCTTGCATGGACTAGAGGCAGATTTGTTACCGCGTGCACTCGAGGTACAGGTTCCTGTTAGTGCTGTGCATGTGGAGGAGGCTTGTGGATCATGTCCAATGCAGCTGAGGCCGCGAGTTGTACCGGCAGGCTTACCGGTAATTGTGGCGGTTCGGTGTTTCGACCCAGTGCTTGGATTTGGATTGGTATAGTGCCATAGGATGTTAGACTGCAGAAAAAGAGGACTTTGACCTTCTGTGAGGCAGACGAGAGGAGGCTTGATGGTTGAGATAGGTATAGCACACAAGTTATAGCGACAGTGTGAGAGGTGCTTTTTGGCGACATCGGGATTCAAGGATATCTCTGTTGCCCACGAGGTCCCGGGTGTGATTTCACCTGAGCGGTTGACGATGCCGCCGGTTAGGGAGAAAAGAGATTGTGTTTGCCGTGGTTCGGGGGACCGCGCCACCCTCGACAGCACCTTATTGGATATCGCTGGTAGAGCTGAGAGAGCTGTTGGCACAGTCGCAGGATCTGATGGATCGAGGGGTCTGTTTGACCTAGTGCCACGCCGTTGGTACACGGTGGTGATGCCACGTCGTTGATACCCGACTGTGAGGGTCCTTTTATGGTTCGAGTGTAGACAGGTCCGGGTGGTATCTAGGACCTTTTGATGGAGTTATACTCCGGCAGTTATTGTATGATGCGCGTACCTACTCAGAATCAGACAGCCGAGGAATTTGCCTAGATGGCGTTCAGGACACGGTAGGGGCATTATGAGCTCATAGTAAGGCCAAATGGAATAAGTAATGCCCTGTTGTCTTGAAGATTTGAGAAATTGTGCGTCCCAGCTGTACTTGGACGGATTGGGAGTGGTGTTTCCCCAAGGATATTATGATTTACTCCCAGAGCGACTTGGAGTACGTGGAGCACTTGTGGATGTGCTACCATGCCTGTGTTGATGAAGCTGTATGCCAAGTTATTGAGGTACAAGTTGTAGCTTCAGAAGCATACCTTCTTGGGTCACTTTGTTCGAGCCATAGGAGTGGCGGTGGAAATCCGGCCAATTTGGATGCTAATTGGGAATTGGCCGAGATCGACAATTATTGTCAAGGTAAGGAGCTTCTTGGACTGGGCAGTGCCAGGAGAGGTGGCTGGGGTTGAGCTTGATGATTCCACAGCTGGCGCTGTGTGGACTGTTGAGGAAGACATGGCATGTGGTTGTGTCCCTGAGGGTTCCTTTTGATGGTAGACCGTGGCTGAGTAGTTCACTCGGATGGTCAGGATTCGGGAGTGACCGAGTGAGGACCCTTGTTTATGAGGGCTTCTTTCTTTCTTCGATGAGTGCGGGGGTGTGTTTCGGATTGCCTTGGTTGAGTTGACACAGGTTGTGGTTTGGTGCGTGTTGCACTGGCGATTATCTTGTTTCCCCCAACTTCGGATGGAACCCCTGTTGTGTTTCATGTCTCAGCTCTGGAAGTTTATGTTTTTGGATTCCTCGCCCGTGATTGACTCACCCCATTTGAGATCTAGGAATGTTTGGAGTACGAGGGACGCCCGTTGCGAATTCTGGCTCGTGAGATTAGAGGTTGCGCAATCGGGCTATGCTGTACTGGATGTTGCTGTTGTTGTTGTTGGGGAGTAATCACGAGGAGTGAGTGATGACTTAGGAGCTGGAGATGATGATGTTGAGTACTTACCCTTGGTGTTTGTGACTCATAGTGGAATTGAGCTAGTTTCGAGGACGAAACTTTCTTTAGTGGGGGAGGATGTGAGGACCTGGTTTTCCCCGATGTGATTACTGGTTGACCAGCCGCTTCTGGAGGCCTTTGTGGCGTGTCGGTGGCGTTTGTACACCAATTGGACACTTTTGATGGACTCGGTGTGTTAATTGGATCACGAGAGTAGTCAGATGGCCCCATTGAATGCTTAGAAGTGGTTTCGCGCGCAATGAATATTAAAATTGGACTCGGGGCGAAGTTTGGATAAAGGATCACCTCTCCGGTCGCCTTCGGGAATTTTTAGAGTTGGAATTTGGCAAATCGGACTTCAGAATTGGTCTCGGCGCGGAAATCGGATCAAGTGGGCTATCCGGGGGCATTCGGCAAATTTTCGGATGAGAATTTGGAGAAATGGACATCGTTTTTGGATTCAGCACGCGAAATCTTTGAGAATGGACTATTTACTTGCTTTTTTCGGAGCCCGGTTGACGCGCACGTTTTTTGAGGTGCGGCGCGGATCCCTAGGAGCGGCACGGATTCTGAGGCGGCGGCGGCGCGCGGCTCGAGGCGCGCGGCACACTGCGCAATGCGCGCAGCTGGCGCGCATTGGGAACGCGCGCCTCCGCGTGGGTCAGCGCAGGGGCTGCCACGTGGCGGGCCCCCGTTGGCGCCCGCGCGGGCGCGGTGCGCCCGCCCGTGTGGCGCGCGGGTGTCCCGCGCCTGGGGTGGCACGGTGTAACGCGCCCGTGTGGCGCGCATGCTGCGTGCCCGCGTGGCGCGCTTGGGAGCGCGTCACGTGGCGGCGGGGCGCGTGAGTGGACCCGGTGCACGCGCCCGGCTTCGTGGACCGGGGGTTTGGGGCTCCCCATTGGCTGGCGCCGTGGACCGGCTCCGTGGACCGGGTCCGTGGACCAATCCCCCTCCTCCTTTTCTTCTTCTTCTTCCTTCTCCCCCGAACCATTTCTCCTCTTCTTTTCCTTTCATCTCCAACCGAGTGAGAGAGAGAGAGGGAGGAGATTTCGTGGGGTGCGACGGTGCGCCGTGGACCTCGCGGAGCGTGCGAGGTGTTCCATTTGGGCCGGTTGGGCGACGCGACGTTGTCGAGGTAGGTCCTGCGTGTTATTTTTGCGGTATTTTTGGCACAGTTTTGAGGCGTCCTTTTGGACATTGGATTTGACCCCTTGCTCTTATCTGTGTTAGGGACCGTGTTTTATTGCACCGTTTTGCGTGCGGACTCCGTTTTGCGTGTGGACTTCGTTTTGCGTGCGGACTCCGGCACCGTGCTCCATTTTGCGTGCGGATTCCGGCAGTGTGCACCGTTTTGCGTGCGGACTCCATTTTGCGTGCGGATTTCAGCAGCGTGCACCGTTTTGCATGCGGACTTCGTTTTGCGTACGGATTCCGGCACCGTGCTCCGTTTTGCGTGCGGATTCTGGCAGCATGCACCGTTTTGCGTGCGGACTCCGTTTTGAGTGCGGACTCCGTCACCGTGCTCCGTTTTGCGTGCGGACTCCGTTTTGCATGCGGACTCCGGCATCGTGCTCCGTTTTACGTGCAGTTCGAGGGACGTGCATCTTTTGCGTGCAGGTCTTGTTGGCACGCACCGTTTTTTGTGCGGGGTTTAATGGCGTTCACCGTTTCGTGTGCAGGTTTGGTGGCGCGCATCGTTTTGCGCGCGGACTCGTGTGTGCACCGTTTTGCGCGCAACTTGTTATACGAGCGTCGGATCGAGGCGAGCCTGTACACTTTTTTCATCTACTCGACGCGAGGATCATCACCGTATTTTTCTGGGATTTTTTCGGGAACTGCCCGAAGGTATACTTTTCCCGTTCTCTCGTGCATGTGATATAGTGGTGTATGGTTGTGTGTTTGTGAGCGCCCTGTATTGTGGAATTTGTAATTCGGCCTACGGGGCTCGGACTTTGGCGTGCAGGTACTCGTTTCGAAGGTATCGACGCGAGGAACGCGACAGTTTTTTTTGGTGGATTTTTTAGAGTCCGTTCTGTAGGTGAAAATTGCACATCTTCAAGGCTGATTCCAGCAGATGGTGTATACTTGGATATTTTAGCATAAAGTGTAACCTTGGACCTTTTGTTGTACCCAGGAGGGTTCGCAAGTATTTTTGGAACACTTGTCACGCCCCGAATCCGCCAATTTGTACGGTTCGGGCATGCCAACAGACACGCCAATCGGGTAAGACCTTTTCCTACCCGAAAGGAACGGTAACATTATCACGCCCCCGGGGGTTTTTACGCGCGGAGCGGTAGCCACCGATACTCCCAAAATTTCACATATATTTTTTTTGAAACCAATCTCTCCCGGCGCGTGGCCAGACCCGCCGCATATTCAAATTCAGTCTGCAAACGGGCAGAGTCTCCTTTGTATATGCACGGCGTGCTGATTACAAAGTTCACATAAGCATGCCTTTAACCACACTAGACCGGTTGCCAATCACATACAATCATTTTCAACAACATACAATCAATTTCCACAAGTAATACAGGGGCCGACTATTTTTGAAAGGATAAAACCACAGGGTTTTGAATGCGGTGCCCACTCGACATCAGGTTTTATAAGACTATTTTCGAAACCACATAAATTCACAGAATTTGAAATCGGTGCCCACCCAACACCAGGTTTAATAAAACTAATTTCGAAATCGCATAAATCCACAGAATTTTAAAACGGCGCTCACACAGCACCCGTATTTTTAAAACAGTTTTCGCAACATTTTCCATATTTCTTGTTTGTAGTTTGAAAGCGGCCAAGTAAAGAAGTAAGAACAAACACCCAACCAAAAGAGTTATAAAAATAGTCCAACATCCACATCGATCCCACGGGGGTATCGCGATCCACAACTAGCTACAATGCGTAATGAAATGAGCCGAGAAGGTAAAGTAAACCGTATCTATAGCCTCTAAGGCCTAGAAGATCGCTCACGCGGCCTCACCAACACCCTACCACTCGCCCCTGGACGGACTAGACGAACCTGTCACAGAGTGGGAAGTTAGTGACCAGAAACAATAATACAAGCAATAATGCTAAAGTAAGGCAAATCATGGTAAAAACCGGAGCAATCAACAATGAAGAACCCTGTGCAAACCAAACATTGAAGAAACCTGTGCATACCAACCCGGGCACCTCCCCCGGCAACCACACCGAGCACCTGCCACGGGAACCCCTGCCGAGCACCTGCCTCGGCCGCCGAGCACCCACCTCGGCTTCACCGCTCACACCCCCCACCCACGGGGGCCCCCATTCCTAACGTCACCATCACGTGGGGTACACGGGTCAACATAACACTTTTCCGGAAAAGCACACCCTCGCGGTGGCCAAACCGCTGGTGTGCGTGTAGCTACCTCGAGCATCGACCGAGCACCAACCTCGGCCAACCAGACCGAGCACCCACCTCGGTAAACTAGACCGAGCACCTGTCACGCCCCGGGGGTTCGAATCGCGCGGAAGAGGAGCCACCAATGCCCCTGAATCAGCCATATATTTTTTTTTGTATAACATTACTCCCCGGCGCGTGCCCAGACCCGCCGCATACACAAATTCACTATGCAAACGGGCAGAGTCTCCTTTGTATATGCACGGCGTCTCAACTACAAAGTGTCTCACAAGGCGTAGCACACACAATCTCTAACCACATCAGTTGGGGTCTCGTACACATACAACCAAACAATTCACATGATATTCTAGCATTCACTTAGAGCATAGAGGCCGGTGTTTTGAAAGGATAAATAATCACAAGGTTTTGAAAGCGGCATCCACACGACGCCATCGTTTATGAAAACAGTTCGCAAACACATAAATCCCATAAGGTTTGTAAAGCTCGGTGCCCACACGACACCCACGTTTTAAAAGTAGTTTTCGCAAACGGTTTTCTTTGCTTTTCATCGTTCAAAACGGCCAAGTAAGAGAGAACGTAGAATTCATTCAATTATTCAAAAAGGAAAAAGGCAACATCCACTTCGACCCCACGGGGGTATCGCAAACCACAACTAACTAACATGAGTAATAAAAGATAAAGGGAAAGAAAGGTCACTGTGTCTGAAGCTCGATCAAAGTCAGAGCAGCACTCTTGCGGCCTCTCCGGTGCCCTAGCGCTCGACCCCGGACGGTCTGGGTGAACCTGTCGCGGAGTGGGGAGTCAGTGACAAGAAAATAACATAATAAGCAAATAGGGCTAAAGTCAGGCAAACCACGATAGAAACCAGAGCAACCAACAATGAAGCACCATGTGCAAACCATACAATGCTGAACCCCGTGCAAACAATATAATGCAGAACCTCGTGCAAACCAAAACCGGGCACCTCCCCCGGCAACCACACCGAGCACCTGCCTCGGAGACCCCTACCGAGCACCTGCCTCGGCCGCCGAGCACCCACCTCGGCATCATCCACCATAACCACACCCTGTATGAAAACAACATCGGGCACCTTCCCCGATGCCCACCGCCGAGCACCTGCCTCGACATCACCGCTCACACCCCCCACCCATGGGGGCCCCCATTCCTAACGCCACCACCGCGTGGGGTACACGGGTCAACGTACCACTTTTCCGGAAAAGCACACCCTTTGCGGTGGCCAAACCGCGGGTGTGCGTGTAGCAATCTCGAGCCTCATCCGAGCACCATCCTCGGCAAACCAGACCGAGCACCTGCCTCGGCAACCAAATATCCACACAATAGCTTTAACAGGGTTAGCAAATGTAAACATGCAATTACTAAGATCTTTGTGCGTGTAGCAAATCTCGAGCCTCATCCGAGCACCATCCTCGGCAAACCAGACCGAGCACCTGACTCGGCAACCAAATATCCCCACAATGGCTTTAACAGGGTTAGCAAATGTAAACATGCAATTACTAAGATCTTTGTGCGTGTAGCAAATCTCGAGCCTCATCCGAGCACCAACCTCGGCAACCCAGACCGAGCACCTGACTCGGCAACCAAATATCCCCACAATGGCTTTAACAGGGTTAGCAAATGTAAACATGCAATTACTAAGTTCTTACCCCTTTTCCCATAACTCCGGAAACCAAGACAATGGAAGAGTCCCCACAGCGACCCATAGTCGCCATACTATAAAGATAATAAAACACAAACCTTTACCGGAGTTAACAATATTCCACAAGTTCAACTTTAATGTTCTGAAAGGTCACGTCGATCACTGCCCCCAACGCTAGTATGCCCCGAACAACCCTACCTTTGTTCGGATAGGGCGAACTGCCCGCCCGGTCTTCTACCGCGACAGCCGTAAATCCGGAGGTCCACATCACCCACCAAACCCCTCAACAAAATAAACATAGCAACAACGAAACTGTGCATAAAGAGGTTCTAAGGGGTACCCACCTGGAACGCGAAGAAAAGGGTGTGCGGGAAAAATTCCAGTCAGAAGTTCTCCCGCCTTGCGCCCGAAAAACTAAGGTAGGAAAAGTATTGTTAAAAACATCGTCGTAGTCAAAAACACTCAAAAACGGGGCGAAACGGGCCAAAAAACGGAGCTCCCGGGCTTCCGGGCTGACGGATGGTGCACGGATCCAGGCGTGGACCGGGCCCACGGCAGCAGACGACTGCGGAGCAGACCGGGTGCACCGCTCGGTGAGCCGTCGGAGCACACCGGCGTCGCGGACCTGGTTCACGGCCACAGTGCTGGCGGTCGCGGACCGGGTGCACCGCTCGGCAGGGTGAACCGGGGCGGCTTGGGCCGGGCCGCGCACGGGGAAAGGCGCGGACCGGGTCCATGCCGCGCGGTGCCGCGGCGAGCGCCGGGTGCACGCCCGGAGCGTGCACCGCGCACAGTGCGCAGCCCGGCGCACGGTTCCGTGCGCCGGGTCTGCGCCTCCGGGGCTGCGGGGGCTGCACTGGGTGCACGACTGGGGTCTGTGGACCGCGGCTGGAGGATCCGTACGCGATGAACAGTAACGCCCCTTTTTTTGCTTTCTTCTCCGTTTTCGCTCCCGTGCGACTCCGGCGACGACCTCGTGGGCATGATAACGGCGGCGGCGGCCTCCCGTTTGACAACGGCGACGGCGGCTTCCCGTTACCACAACCCACGACGCGTGCGACACCCGAACAACCCCCAACCAAAACCTCGACCCCACAGAAAATGCAATAAAGGGGGAACGACGCTTACCGTGATCTTGTGAGGAAAAGGGTGGGAGGGTGGATCGACCCTCTCGTCTCCAACGGAAAGCTCCACGAGGGATGGGTTTCCCCCGTTCTTCCCTTCTCCTCGTCTCGTTTGCGCCGCTTCTCGAAAAGAGAGGAAAATATCGATTCGGGTTCCTCTTTTTCTTTCTTAAAAGCGCCGCCCTAAATCCTAGCCGTCAAGAGAGAAAACCAAGAGGGAAAAGAAAAACCCTACGGCCCCCGGTTTTAAGGAAAACCCTAATAAAAAATCGGCGGCTAAGATTGTCTCGAAAAGCGTGTCATCCAATCGCACGGATACCGGGGCGCCTAAAGGGGTCCGAACTTCAAAAATTTATTCTGGGAGAACCGGGAGTCGGAATCCGAAACCGATCGCGTCCCCGTTCTCCGTTTCGCGAGCCCTTCCGCCTAAAAATGTCCGCGAGTCCCGACGGACTTTCCGGAAAAACACTAAAAAATTGTCCCACAGTCGGACAGTCGTAAGAAAGGGATAACGGAAAGGGTAACGGAAAAGCCAGGTCTTACATCACTCACCAATAAAAACAAGTTTCGTCCCCGAAACTTAACTCCCGCCTGCGGCGAAGAGGTCCGGGTAGCACTCCCCTATCTTTGACTCTGGTTCCTAAGTTACCTCACATTCTTCCTGGTTGCTTCACAGCGCCTTCCCATAGGGGGATCGTCCGGTTGCGCAACCTTTTTGTCCTCTCGTGCTAAGATCCGCATCGAGGTTTGGCAGTAAAGCCAACCGGTATGTCACCGGGCCTACGCGCTCCAACATCCCGAAAATCGGGTCATTGACGCCAACCAACAATGCCAAGAGCTCGAACCATTAGCAATACGCAACTCATTTACTTAAGGCGTTCTGTCACACCGCCAGCGATCTTGTCCTGACTCAACCCACCTGGACGTCTATGGCGTACTGTTACAACGCCTCGGGTCTTGGCCCGTCTCACCTCACCTGGACGTCTAAGGCGTACTGTTACAACGCCTCGGGTCTATTGTCACAAGGCCGGAAGTTGGACCTATTTAACCCTTAACTAAATAGCCAACATAAAAGACAACTAAGTCTTCACCTCCTTATTGGGCAGGAGGGTACGAAGCATTACTTCTAAGGGTTCCTCTGGGGTCGTGGCCAAAATTTCTCTTGTACGAGGTCTTCCTTGCTACTACCTCCCTCGTAGCCGAAACGTCTGCTTTCCCCCGCCGGTCGCTGATGTTCGCTTTCACCTGTTGGCACACCAAAAATTGCGCCACAATTTGTGCCACATCGCTCTTTCGATTTGGGCCACCAGAAGGTCTGCCATAGATCCCTGCACCTCTTTGTACCTCCGGAATGCGCGGTATAGGAGGTATTATATACTTTGGCTAGATTTTCTTCCCTCGTTTCTAGCTTATCGGGCACACGAATTCGTCCCCGGAACCTTATTACATCCCTGAGTCACTCGTAAAAATTCCGCCTTGCTCCGAGGACATTCTGTCTTGCACCAGTTGTAGTTACGTGTCCGTCGATGGGTCTCCCAAGATCCTCTTGGAGATTCGTCAGACTAGATCTTGTAGTCCTTTCCGGGCTTCGGCTGTATGAGCACTGGCGCCTGTGTGCGTCTGTCTTTAAGTTCTTTGAAACTCCTTTGGCACTGGGCTGTCCAGACGAACCTCTACCCACTTTGGGTTAGTCGATTTAGGGAAGTGGCCTCCCACGAAGCGTCTGTAATGGCCTGCCCGTCCTAAGAAGCTTCGGATCTTCGTCACCGTCGTTGGCCGAGCCCAGTTGGCCACCGACTCGATCCTCCTCGGATCCACTGCAATTCCAGATGTCGAAACGGTACGCCCCAAAAAGTCCACCTCACGGAGCCAAAACTCACACTTTATGAGTTTGGCATATGGTTGCTGATCCTGGAGGGTCTAGGGGATTACTCGCGAGTGTTCCCCATATCCCTTGTCCGTTGTGAGAGTAGATCGGAACGTCCACTATAAGACCATTACCGGCTGGTCTAAGGAGGACTTGAGTATCCTATTCCTCATGCATATGAATACCGCTGGTGCGTTAACGAGTCTGAACGGTATGACCGTGAACTCATGACAACCACTCCGAGTTCATAAGGCTGTTTTTCGGTAAGTCCGGTTCCCGGAGACGCACTTGGAACTTCAAGCAGTCAACTACCACTAAAAGATTGCCGCGACTGTCGGCCCCAAGCGTGATGCCGTTAACTTTTAACAGAAACCTCGTTAGTCCTTAGAGACTAAGAACCCGTCTCGCCCTCGCTGGGCAGGAAGGAGTACAGCCGCCTGCCTCGAGGGGTAGCCGGAGGATCCGACCGAACTTATTTCTACGATGGGATTTCTTCTAATATCTATGGTAGGGAGAAACATGAAGCGAGGTGGAGGGGTGGGATGCTGCTACGGGTGATGTCCCTGTTTCCGAGGGGCAGTTGAAACAATGGCGCCCCGGTTTGCCGCATCGAAAACGGTGGTCTTGCTTCTGGGGACATTCGGTCACTTGGTGTATTCCACCGCAATTGATGCAAGACTTGTCCACCGACCATTGTCCTCCCGTCGGCGCATTCGTGGTTCCTTATTGCCATCTCAGGTATTTAGGAGGCCGGCTCCTCTTGGTATGCTCCTTTCCCAAAACAAGGTCGAGCTCGTTTCTTATCCCCGCCGCAATCTGAGCTCTCCCGTCGGGCTCGTGAACTCGCAAATTCGTGCTCCACTGTGGTGGCTCTATCGACCACCTCCTAGAAGGTGTGCAAATCCGCCGTTTGCACCACCTTGTAGATATCGCTTCGTAAACCATTCACAAAAAGACGGGCTTTGTGAGATTCATCTCTTATAACAGGGGGAACACATTTGGTCAACCTCACAATTTGCCCGTTGATAACCCGTAACTGTCTGACTTCCTTTCTTGATGTGCTTCGGTCATCTTCCATCTGCTGTTTGATGCTGTCGGAGAGAAATTCCTCAAACAGTTTTTCTCGGAACGTGGTCCAAGATGGAAGGGCGGTGCCATCGCAGTAACGGCGGTCATTCTGGGGATAGGGGTCACCACGGTCTCTCCCAAGGGAGCTCCAACAGTGGCCCCCGGCATAAGTCCCGAAGTTGCTGGTGTTAGTGCTGCTGAAGGCGTCGTCGGATGAACCGACGGTATCTCGGTCACCGAGGTCGGAGAAGGGGCAACCGTAGTCTCGCTGACCGCCACCGACGGTCTCGTCACTGTGCGGTCGGTCCGGGCAAAGAAGCCTGGGCGACCTCCATTGGTAATGTCGACTGTTGCGCCCACTGCCGCATTTGTTCCATAAGGGTTGCCAACTGCCCGGCCACCTCTTGTAGTTGTTGTCGGAGCAGCTGATACTCCGCCGCTATTGGCACCGTACTTCTGCCCCTGCGTTCTCCGCTGATAACCCCTTTCGGGCCATTAATCGCTACATACAAAGAAACCAAGTCAACCCTAGACCTATCGGGTCTAGCACCACGACCTACAGACGTACTAAAATTAAATCCCCCAGTTCACTTTATTAATCAGTAGTTAGTGTATTGCGCCCCGTGGATGTTGGGCCCCGACTGTTGTGGTTAAGTTTACCTCTCTGATACCATCTTAATCTGTCACGCCCCGGGGGTTCGAATCGCGCGGAAGAGGAGCCACCAATGCCCCTGAATCAGCCATATATTTTTTTTGTATAACATTACTCCCCGGCGCGTGCCCGACCCGCCGCATACACAAATTCACTCTGCAAACGGGCAGAGTCTCCTTTGTATATGCACGGCGTCTCAACTACAAAGTGTCTCACAAGGCGTAGCACACACAATCTCTAACCACATCAGTTGGGGTCTCGTACACATACAACCAAACAATTCACATGATATTCTAGCATTCACTTAGAGCATAGAGGCCGGTGTTTTTGAAAGGATAAATAATCACAAGGTTTTGAAAGCGGCATCCACACGACGCCATCGTTTATGAAAACAGTTCGCAAACACATAAATCCCATAAGGTTTGTAAAGCTCGGTGCCCACAAGACACCCACGTTTTAAAAGTAGTTTTCGCAAACGGTTTTCTTTGCTTTTCATCGTTCAAAACGGCCAAGTAAGAGAGAACGTAGAATTCATTCAATTATTCAAAAAGGAAAAAGGCAACATCCACTTCGACCCCACGGGGGTATCGCAAACCACAACTAACTAACATGAGTAATAAAAGATAAAGGGAAAGAAAGGTCACTGTGTCTGAAGCTCGATCAAAGTCAGAGCAGCACTCTTGCGGCCTCTCCGGTGCCCTAGCGCTCGACCCCGACGGTCTGGGTGAACCTGTCGCGGAGTGGGGAGTCAGTGACAAGAAAAATAACATAATAAGCAAATAGGGCTAAAGTCAGGCAAACCACGATAGAAACCAGAGCAACCAACAATGAAGCACCATGTGCAAACCATACAATGCTGAACCCCGTGCAAACAATATAATGCAGAACCTCGTGCAAACCAAAACCGGGCACCTCCCCCGGCAACCACACCGAGCACCTGCCTCGGAGACCCCTACCGAGCACCTGCCTCGGCCGCCGAGCACCCACCTCGGCATCATCCACCATAACCACACCCTGTATCAAAACAACATCGGCACCTTCCCGATGCCCACCGCCGAGCACCTGCCTCGACATCACCGCTCACCCCCCCACCCATGGGGGCCCCCATTCCTAACGCCACCACCGCGTGGGGTACACGGGTCAACGTACCACTTTTCCGGAAAAGCACACCCTTTGCGGTGGCCAAACCGCGGGTGTGCGTGTAGCAATCTCGAGCCTCATCCGAGCACCATCCTCGGCAAACCAGACCGAGCACCTGCCTCGGCAACCAAATATCCACACAATAGCTTTAACAGGGGTTAGCAAATGTAAACATGCAATTACTAAGATCTTTGTGCGTGTAGCAAATCTCGAGCCTCATCCGAGCACCATCCTCGGCAAACCAGACCGAGCACCTGACTCGGCAACCAAATATCCCCACAATGGCTTTAACAGGGTTAGCAAATGTAAACATGCAATTACTAAGATCTTTGTGCGTGTAGCAAATCTCGAGCCTCATCCGAGCACCAACCTCGGCAACCCAGACCGAGCACCTGACTCGGTAACCAAATATCCCCACAATGGCTTTAACAGGGTTAGCAAATGTAAACATGCAATTACTAAGTTCTTACCCCTTTTCCCATAACTCCGGAAACCAAGACAATGGAAGAGTCCCCACAGCGACCCATAGTCGCCATACTATAAGAGATAATAAAACACAAACCTTTACCGGAGTTAACATATATTCCACAAGTTCAACTTTAATGTTCTGAAAGGTCACGTCGATCACTGCCCCCAACGCTAGTATGCCCCGAACAACCCTACCTTTGTTCGGATAGGGCGAACTGCCCGCCCGGTCTTCTACCGCGACAGCCGTAAATCCGGAGGTCCACATCACCCACCAAACCCCTCAACAAAATAAACATAGCAACAACGAAACTGTGCATAAAGAGGTTCTAAGGGGTACCCACCTGGAACGCGAAGAAAAGGGTGTGCGGGAAAAATTCCAGTCAGAAGTTCTCCCGCCTTGCGCCCGAAAAACTAAGGTAGGAAAAGTATTGTTAAAAACATCGTCGTAGTCAAAAACACTCAAAAACGGGGCGAAACGGGCCAAAAACGGAGCTCCCGGGCTTCCGGGCTGACGGATGGTGCACGGATCCAGGCGTGGACCGGGCCCACGGCAGCAGACGACTGCGGAGCAGACCGGGTGCACCGCTCGGTGAGCCGTCGGAGCACACCGGCGTCGCGGACCGGGTTCACGGCCACAGTGCTGGCGGTCGCGGACCGGGTGCACCGCTCGGCAGGGTGAACCGGGGCGGCTTGGGCCGGGCCGCGCACGGGGAAAGGCGCGGACCGGGTCCATGCCGCGCGGTGCCGCGGCGAGCGCCGGGTGCACGCCCGGAGCGTGCACCGCGCACAGTGCGCAGCCCGGCGCACGGTTCCGTGCGCCGGGTCTGCGCCTCCGGGGCTGCGGGGGCTGCACCGGGTGCACGACTGGGGTCTGTGGACCGCGGCTGGAGGATCCGTACGCGATGAACAGTAACGCCCCTTTTTTTTGCTTTCTTCTCCGTTTTCGCTCCCGTGCGACTCCGGCGACGACCTCGTGGGCATGATAACGGCGGCGGCGGCCTCCCGTTTGACAACGGCGACGGCGGCTTCCCGTTACCACAACCCACGACGCGTGCGACACCCGAACAACCCCCAACCAAAACCTCGACCCCACAGAAATGCAATAAAGGGGGAACGACGCTTACCGTGATCTTGTGAGGAAAAGGGTGGGAGGGTGGATCGTCCCTCTCGTCTCCAACGGAAAGCTCCACGAGGGATGGGTTTCCCCCGTTCTTCCTTCTCCTCGTCTCGTTTGCGCCGCTTCTCGAAAAGAGAGGAAAATATCGATTCGGGTTCCTCTTTTTCTTTCTTAAAAGCGCCGCCCTAAATCCTAGCCGTCAAGAGAGAAAACCAAGAGGGAAAAGAAAAACCCTACGGCCCCCGGTTTTAAGGAAAACCCTAATAAAAAAATCGGCGGCTAAGATTGTCTCGAAAAGCGTGTCATCCAATCGCACGGATACCGGGGCGCCTAAAGGGGTCCGAACTTCAAAAATTTATTCTGGGAGAACCGGGAGTCGGAATCCGAAACCGATCGCGTCCCCGTTCTCCGTTTCGCGAGCCCTTCCGCCTAAAAATGTCCGCGAGTCCCGACGGACTTTCCGGAAAAACACTAAAAATTGTCCCACAGTCGGACAGTCGTAAGAAAGGGATAACGGAAAGGGTAACGAAAAGCCAGGTCTTACAGCAGGGCTGCCGCGTGGCTCGCCCACGCTCGCCCACGCCTCTGCCCCACCTTGGTCGCCGCGCCCAATGAGCGCGGCCACATGGCGGGTGCACGGGTTCGCTGCACCCGTGCAGCGCGGTGGGCCGTGGACGGCCCACCCGCAAATTCGCCTGTAAGCCCAAATTCCGCCGAAAATAGCCAATTTTGACTGTTTTTGCACGCTGAGTCCGTTTTTGGCGTCCGTTTGACGCACAACGTACTCGATACACCAAATAAGGTGTTTCGCCGCCAACCCATGGTCAAGTCGCACGAAAAAAAATTCGAGACACCATAGTGCGCCTTCACAAATGAAGGCAATCCACCTCTTCACCTCCTCGGGTATGTTAGTGAGGAGCGCATCTCAATCTCCTGCTGTCATTTTGGCCTTGCAGCGGATGGAAACCGGAACATGTTTCGAGCTGACTTCTCTTCGCGGAGACTTGGGCCCCTATATTGGGTTCTTCCCTTTGGGTGTATCATGTTAATCTGTGGAGGAAAAGGGTTAGTATCAACCTCCATTTCTTTCTGCTCTTGGTCGGCAAAGGCAAGCCGACTCTCATCGAGCTCTTTCTGAATCTACTTCTTAAACGTCAAGCATTCGCCTGTCGGTGGCTCCAAGAGTGGTGCCACTTGCAGTATTTTCTCTTTCTGAGCTCTCGTAAGGACTGATTGTCTGACCTCCCTGAGCTTGATTCGATCGCCCTTATATAACCGATCAAATATTTGATCAATCTTGGTCGTGTCGAATGTAAAGGCGTTGCCGATGCCCGAGTCATAAGATCTTGGGTCTTATTTGGCTTAAGACTCTAGCAGGTGTAGGGTTCGCGACCTGGTATCATTTCAGCCGTGCATACTTCAGCCTCGTCGGCCGAAAGACCCATTTTCTCTTTCTCGCTTGGCTCTTCGTAAGCCGACCTTCATTCCACGAAGGAAATGTTATGCTTCTTCAGCTTTTTCCAATTCTGTTTGCGGCCCTATTTCGGTCGCTCCTCTTTATTACTTTTCTGGAATTGCTCGTATTGAGCAATTCTAACCCCCCAAATCAAAAGATTGGGGAAGTATCACCCTCGAAATGATCTCGGATCCTGAAGTGCAGGCCGTTAAGGCTATTTTGGTAAACTCGGCCTCGGGCATCATTACAAAACACGATTCCTCGCCGCCTTGAAACGATTGAGGATTCTTCTTCGCTGATTCGCGCATTCTGCCGAAGTGATGCTAAATCGGTAATTAAAGACTCGGGCACCGCCCGATAAACAGCTCGTGGAACTTCATCTCGAGCTCATCCCTGTTCCGAATAGAGGTGTGACAAGCTGGTGTACCACGAGAACGCCGTCTTGGTCAATGACGTATTGACCAACCACTTTTTAGGATTGGGCTGGCGGCCGCCTCTCGGCATTGAGCCATGAATCGAGCGATGTGCCCGACGGTGTTTTCATTATCTTCGCCACGGAACTTGTCGAACTTCGGCATCTTCCAGTTGGCCGGGGTACTGTAATCGATATCAATATGATAGGATACGGAGACCTGAACACTGGCCGAAACGCTGGCCTGGCCTCTGTGCCGAAGGTGGTTGTGGATTCCCTTTCCACATGGGCGTGAATATCGGCGAGCCCTACTTGAGGTACTGGGCCTCTATCTGCTGGTGGAGTGGCAGCCCTTTTGGTTGATCTGATCTGAGTGGTCCCTACGAAGGACCTACCTATCATTGCTGCCT
>JAQNDB010004973.1:0-21424 GCA_029204045.2 Tillandsia leiboldiana | reverse complement strand
TTTTTTCATCTACTCGACGCGAGGGGATTGTCATAGTATTATTATTGTATTTTTCTAAGGCTTGCCCGAGGTCTATTTTTCGCCCTTTATCTGTGCATGGAAATACAGATGTGTGCTTGTGTAGTTTGTGAGCGCGCCTGTATTGTGAATTTTTAAATCGGGCCTACCGGCTCGGATTTGCCGTGCGGTACTCGTTTCGAAGGTAGACGGAGGAACGTGACAGTAATTTTGTTGGCTTTTTCAGAATCCGTTCTGCAGGTGAAAACTGCACATCTGCGGACACTGTTTTTCTGATATTGTATATACTTGGATATTTTTTGGGAATAAGTGTAACCTTGTGACCTTTTGTTGTCCCTAGGAGGGATCGCGAGTATTCTGAACCGGTTGGAACCTGGAGGAAATGAAGACAGTGGATTCCGGGTGTTTTTAGCTGTTTGAAGCCGAGGCTTTCGCTTTTTGTACCGCGGGGTGTGCTGTTTTGGGGATTTGGACTGTGAGCATCTACACACTTCACCGACTTCGGCTTTGTCCTGCGGAAAGTGCTTCAGCTAACGGGTGCTGTTTGTTTTTCGAGACCGGTGGACGGTTTCTCTAATATCTGTATGTTAGGTTGCATGCATGTTTTAGGGTACATGGTTTATGTTTGTAAGGTAAGGTACTTAATAATGATACTTGTTTCAATATTGCAAGAATAGTATTTAGATGTATACTGGGGACTTGCATGATTTGGATGCTTCGTTGGTGAATAGTGTAAGTTTACCTAGATAATGTTTACCCACTATGTGATTATGTAACATGCCCATGTTAACACATAGCCTTTTATGTGGTTGGTTTTTATGCATTTGGGCAGGATTTTAGTAGCTATGTGCGAATTTGTACTCTGAGGAGTTTATATGATCGAGGATTATGGTCAGGTGTATCATGTGGATTACTTAGTTGTATCTTCTTGAGACAAATGCATGCTTGTGATGGACATATAGTTAGTGCCACCCTTATGCTACTAACTACTTATTGAACATGATCGAGGATTAGGTCAGTGTGCATGTGGATTACTTTGTTGTATCTTTCTTGAGGACAAGACATGCTTGTATGGACATATGTTAGGCCACCCTTTATTGCTACATTTCTTATTGGAACTTGACTTAGGAGAAACCATGCTTTTTCCTTTCTCCTTCTTGCTAGTCAGGTGGTCAGTGTTGCTGGGATTCGAGCATATTCAGAGTCTGGTAGTGATGTAGCCGGGACTTTGTTGTTTGGGACAGGTTTGGACTAGTTGTGGGGCTTTGCGACAACCGCGGATATTGGGCGGTTGACCGGAAGTGCTTATCTATGCACCAGATTGGGTATCAGTTTTCTCTAGTGGATGGAGTTTTCCACTTATCGTTTAGTTGCATCCGATTGAGGTCGGGTCTTTCTTTTGTGGTTGAGTTTTCCCACTTTGATCAGATTTGTGATCAAAGTCCTGCTATACAGAGATACTTGTTACTGAGATACTTTACTCGTGTGGGTCGCTCCCCTCGAGTGCCACTCCGGAGGTAGGCTTTTCGGACCAAGCCTTGTGTGCCGGTCTGATACTTATTTTGGGATGCGAGCCGTGCGGGCCGGTCCCGCGGTTTCGAGCCTTGTGTGCAGATTCCGCTGAGCAGGCAATGCGAGTTGTACTGGTGGCACCAGATTGGGTTATTACCGTATTTACTTTCTTGTTTCACTCGTGTCAGGGGGACCGAGTGGGTCTAGTAGCTGTGTTTAGACCAGTGCTAGTGTTGTTGGGATCCATTTGGGACTGTGGTCCCGAGGTCTTTGTGAGTTGTTGACCGTTGTGCGAGAGGCTTGGTGATCTTGAGTTTATCCGTTCTGAGAGAGAGCGTGGATTTTGACTATAGCCTGCATGAGCCACTACTCAGTAGCGAGTTAGTCCGTTTGGACGCCTACGTAATTCCTGCCCGTCAGCGGGAGGTGGTTGTAGGTGGGCGCAGGTTTGACTGGACCCGATGTGGCAGTCAGCTCGATTGGGTCGATTGAGCACCTCGTGTGTGAGTGTTGCATATCTTTATCAGAGTTTTCCCCATTTGATCATTTAGATAGAGGCATGGTAGCTGTTGAGAGTCTCCAGCTTTTCTATTTCAGTATTTACTGCTTTGGTTATCTTATGCTCTAGTGGACTTAGTGGGCAGATCGTCGGGCCTGGTGGCGGTACCCACTGAGGACTCCTTTTTTCGGTGTAGTTCTCACACCGTTGGGGGTTTCCCCCTCCCCTTCTTTTCTCTCCTTTGTTTTGTAGAGTCTTAGCGGCTGTTGCGGATTCTGCGGTTGTTGTTCGAGGCGAGGGAGTCGCGTGCTAGATCCCTACCCGTCGTTGGAGGGTAGCGGTACCCCTCCAGAGGAGATCTTCAGTAGATTAGTTGTTTTATTTTTCCTCTTTTGAGAGACTGATGTAGTGAGGATATATTATGTATTGTGAGACTGTACACTGTTGTATTTATTGGAGTTACCTCCCGGTTGGGTTCAGAGCTTATATTTGAGGATATTGTATTATTATTATTTTTGGGAGGCGGACATTGTTGTATTATTTCCGTTGTACAGTGATTGATTTTTAGTTATACAGCAGATTTTTATTTATAGCTCTGATATCTGTTAGCTGTAGTACTTTTCTTGCAGGTAGGACGCTTCGCCTATGCAGAGTTTGGCATAGGTGGCGGATCTGTTGGCGAGCCCCGGTCGCAGTTTCGACCCGGGCGTGACAGATTAGAGTGGTATCAGAGCCTAGGTTGTAGGTCATGGTGGACTTAGAAACCCTAGGCTTATGGTTTGACCCTTGGTTGACTTCGTGAGAGTCGTGACTTTTAGCGAGAGTCCTGATTGAGTTTTATACCTCTCCCGAGGGACGGGAAAGAGTGATTGGCATGTTATTCTCCTAGTGATTATGTTGTGTGACACCCCCGGAATTTGGATTAGTCCTTTTATAAATGAAATGATAGGACTAAATCTTAACTCGGCTTTGGCTTTATTATGATGGAAGAGAAAGAGGAACATGAGAGTTGCTAGAGTAGAGTAGTTCTAGGAGGATGACCCCCTGGGAAGTGGGGCGTCACATGGTATCAGAGCCATTCACCAGCCGGAAATGTGAGATGAATCTCGGCTGAGCCAGGGTTATATAGCGGGTAGAGCGAGGCTCCCGGTAATGACCGTGTGAGTGGAGTGCAGCTCCTCACAAGGCGGCTAAGGCTAGCGAGACGAGTCTCACATCGCCTGGTGCTTGTGAGTGTGCTTGAGCCTGACGTGGACGTCAGGGCTTAAAGGGGGGAAGAATGTGACCACCCCCGGAAGTTGGATTAGTCCTCTATATAAATGATATAATAGGACTAAATCTCTAACACCAAATAGCAGTTCCATGGTAGCACATAGAGCAGAGGAGAGTTAAGGTTGATATTTGCCCCTGAAAGTGGTCACAGTGATGTGATGATCCAGGTTTCCATGCACTGTTTTCCCGTGAATCCAAGTGTGAAACACCTAATGATGGTGTTTGATCCACAGTGTGTCAAAGGGACAGCACAGGTGGGTCCGTGGCAGTGTTTATTGTTAGTTTGGCCTTCGGCGGGGTTTGCCGAATTTTAGAAAAGTTTCTAGGCCAAACGGATGGCGTATTTGGATTCAGCGCGGAAAAACGCTTGAAAACGGCTATTTATTTGCCGGATTTGGAGTCCGGATGCCCAAAAACGGACTCCCGGAAGTTTCTAATGTCTCCTGGTGCATGGGGGAAGGCCGTGGACCGCCGGATGCCACGTGGCGGGCCCTCATTGGCCGGCCCGCGGCGCCCGGTGCATGGAACGGCTCGGCGGGGTGCACGGACCCGGCGCACAGACACGTGGCGCATGGCTACTGGCGGGCTCTGGGACTCGGCGCAGGGGACAACGCCTGCGGCCGGTCAGGCGGCGCCTGCCCCCGCGCCTGACCGCACAGTGCGTGGGACGCGCGTCGCCTCGCCATTGGCGAGCGCCTGCGGGGCTGACCGCGCGGTCGGGACGCGCGTCGGCCGCTGGCGCGCCCCGCACGGCTGTTCGCTGTGCGGGATGCGCGCCGATCTCCTGTGGGGACGCGCGTCGCGTGCTGGTTGGTTCCGCCCGGTCGGACGGGACGCGTCCGACCCGCCCTGGCGGATCCGGGCCCAAACGTGGCCCGAATCCAATAACGCGGGTTGTTTTTCTCCTTCTTAATTCTTTTAGGGCATTGGAAGCCCGATTTCTCCCTTTCTGTTTGGAACCACTCCGAGCCCCCTCTTAGACATTTCTTCCTCTCCCAATCCTTCATCCACTGTAGTAATCTCAAGAATTTTGAAGGCTCGGATCCCAAGGTTTGCATTTATCCGGCGCGGCGCGACGATCGTTCTACGGCTACCAGATTCGTCGCATTTCGGTGTTCTAGCTCCCCCGGCTCACCCCGACATCCTGTTTTTACGATTTTTGCGCCGTCGGATTCTTGACAGGTAGGGCTTCACTTCCTCTTTTATGAGTTTCTCTTGATTCAGAGGTTTTGATGGTGATTCTGTGGCTTCTTTCTGACCCTTTTTCCGTCGCGGAGTTTTGGGACAGCACCATCTCGTTTTGGCGATAACTTCGCGCTCGAGCATCGAAACAGGGCGACTCAAAAGGGGATTTGCATCTACGCGTCACGAGGAATCTCCTGGAATTTTCGTGGATTTTTGTGGAATTTCCCTGAAGGTGAGGAATCCCTTTTTACAGAATTTTATATCGCTGTTTTGGGATGAATGTATTGTTTGAGGTGGTCCTCTTGTCGATTTTCGTTCTCAGCACAGAAAAATCGTGGGAAAACGTGCAGGTACTTGTTTCGACCGGATCGTCGCGTAGATCGCAGTGTATATTTTCTGGGAATTTTGTGGGCACGTGTCACAGGTAAAAATGGCTGAACAGTAAATCTGAATTTGGGAGACAGATTTTGGGTTAAACTTGAATTGTAATTTGTGTGTGTTCTTTGGGATCTTTGGCACAGTGTTGCGGGGTTTTTCCGGAGCGAGCGCGGACTTAGCCTTTGAGGACCGGATTTAGCGCTCGAGGTGGGTACCGTTGTTTACCTCCTACTTATGATGTCCCCACTAGGCCTATTGGAGTGCTTCACTGTTATGTTGCTAAATGAACCGGAATAAGTTAAAATGGCATCTTGGTTGAGAATTGGACTTATTGCTTGGGCTACATCTTAAAATGGACTAAGTATTAATGAATGGATGATTCTTATATTAATATGTCGTTTAAACCTCACGGGGGGGGGAGTTTTGCTATAAAGGACTATCTTACTCGTACACTTTGGGACCTCTTATGCTTATGTGATAAATGGATATGAGATAACTTAGCAAATGAAAGTTTAACTAGTGGCATACCTCTCTATTGGGAAGGATAATAATATTTAAACCCTGTTTTTATATAAAGGACTTTGCATGCTTAAATGGACATCTAGTTAGGCCACCTTTTTCTGCTACACTATCATGCTGGAATTGACTTAGGAGAAACCATGCTTTTCTCTTCTTTTATTTATATTCGGGGGATAGTGCGCTCGGGTTCGAGCAGGGACTGGGATAGTGTAGTCAGACAGTTGTGGGCTTTGGGACAGGCAGGCTGTGAGGGCCGGGCATTGCGGCAACCGCGGATCTTTGGCGGTTGACCGGACAGTAGTTATTGCATCAGATTGGGATAGAGGATTTGGATTTCTTTTAGTGGATGGGTTTTCCACCGTGATCAGAGTCATGATCCAGTCCTGCTGATTTGGTACTTGTTACCCAGGCATTATACTCGTGTGGGTCGCTCCCCTCGAGTGCCACTCCGGAGTGTGCGTTTTTACAGGCTTCGAGTCTTCGAGACTCCCTTTTCCTATCGGTGTTATGCGTAGGCTGGCATACCCGATTTGGCAGGCAGAGCAGGCAGTACCAGTGCTTACTGGTGTATCGATTGGGTCTAGACAGGCAGGCGTTGACATTCTGATGCATACATATAGCTAATCTATCAGTTAGCTCATTAGAGGCATGTAGTGGTAGCTCTATTCATCATCAGCAGTTTTAATTACAGCTTACCACCTCTGTTCATCTTTTCTGCCTCTTATAGTCCTAGTGGGCACATTTGTGTTGAGGTCTACCCACTAGGAGGAGGCTACTGTTTTATAGTAGTTCTCACTCCCCACTGCTTTTCTTCTTCTATTCCCCTTTGTTTTGCAGAGTCGTCTGCGGCTGTTGCAGGACCCTCCACTGCGGACCGAGGTAAGAGAATCGCGGACTAGATAGCGGTCCACCCAGGCACCAGTTCTATTATTAGATGTACCCCGATACTCTCAGATACTCTACTATTCATTTCTTTTTGGGTCTGGCTTCGGCCAGCTGGTTGTATTTGATTAGTGAGCTGGGAGAGACATATGTATTATTGAGAGTTACTTTCTGCACTTTACTTTTCTGCTTTATCTGAGATGTATTAGTTACTGTTTAGCTCTGTTTATGCTCTTTTATTATATCATCCATACTTGAGCAGGTTACCAGCGCTTCGTATACACGGGAAATTCTGTGTATACGGCGGATCTGTAGACGGGCCCGGGTTCTGGTTTACACCCGGGGCGTGACAGATTAAGTTGGTATCAGAGCTTAGGGATAGGTCAATTGGGACTTAGGAAACCCTAGGCTTTTGGCAGACCCTAGGAAGGCAGGGCGTGAGTGACGTGACATTATGCGAAAGTCGGCAATTTGGTCATATATTATTTTGACTCTTCCAGGGAGTGAAGAGGGATTGGCATGTCCTGTTTCTGGCGAACTATTATGTTGGCTGCAGACAACATAAGGTTACAGAAATAGGAGGATGCCTTTGACTTTCGCTAGATTGGGTCGTGTGTGGTTTCGGTACTGATTCGTGGTTTCTTGTGTGACAGGATGCCTCCCAGGCGGCGGATTCCTACCCGGGGTACCCCTACACCCCCGGAGGGGCCCGGAAGCAGTCCGGACCTTCAGAGATTGCTGAGTTGAGGGCCATGGTGGCCCAGCTGGCGGAGGGTCACCGCCGGCAGGAGCAGAGGTTTGAGCAGCTGCTTGCTCAGGTTGGGGCCCCTCCCCCCTACTACTACTGAGGCCCCCGCACCACCGTTGTTACACCGGCTATACCGCTTGTGCCTACGGCACCATCTCGAGCTAGCGGGGCCCCCGGGAGCGATCCGACCTTTGGCTCCGAGGAGGAGCAGGGAGGTTTACTGATAAACTCCCCATTTCTGCAAGCGGGGACCGCCTAGATTCTCGGGGCGGAGCACTCACCCTTGGGAGGTTGGGACGTGGCTTTCAGCAATGGAGAAGTTGTTCCGAGACTTCTTCATCGATCAGAAGTACCGGGTACACATGGCTGTGCATGTCTGGATGGAGATGCGGGACACGTGGGTGGCGTCGGGTGGAAGCCCCTGGAGTTTTCAGATCACCCGGCCAAGCTACCTTGGGCAGAGTTCAAGAGGATGGTCCTGGACACTACTTTTCCACCAGCGTGAGAACAAGGTAGAGGATGACCTGAAGAATCTCCAGCAGGGCGGACCGGTCGGCAATGGGACTACTTTCAGGAGTTTTTCGCGACTGCTCAGCTGCGTTCCCTACGTCGCGAGGATGGACCACATCAGGTGGAGCCTCTTCGAGTCGGGCCTGCGCCCGGGAGCTCTATACCTTGGTGCATGCACAGAGATTACAGGACCCTGGAAGGAGGCGGCCGGAGCACGCACAGTGGATCGAGAGAGGAGACCACGTTGTGCCAGACGTGGGGGCCTGGCCGCTCAGGGATCGGACAGGAAGCGGCCAGCGCAGGATGATGGGGGACAGGCCAGCTCCTGGAGGCCGCCCGACCCCCGCCGCCTCAGTTCTCAGGCCGCGGGCGTTCGGAGCGGCGAGTGGCATGGTGGATCTCGAGGCCCCACCAGCACCAGCAGCAGCACTCACGACAGCAGCAGCATTCTCAGCAGCAGAGGTCGCAGTCCCGGCACCAGGGATCTCAGCGGCAGAGGCAGCAGCAGCAGGGGAGGCAGCCACCCAGACCCCAGCCAGGTGCATTTTCTGCCAGGGACAGCACTCTCCTGATACTTGTGACCAGAGGTTGGCCGCTGTTACCGGTGCGGACAGTCGGGCCACGTTCGAGCTACTTGCCCTTATGCGCCAGCACCGGCTCCTTCCTCAGCATCAGCCCCACCGGCGCCCCAGCAGCGGTCCTATGCTCCGGCAAGCAGGGCCCCTTCTTCCCACCCGGCAGATCACCGACCACCGGCACAGAGCGGGCGGGTTTATGCCGCCCAGGTTGCGGACTCCCTGGCAGCCGACCACGTGGTGGCAGGTATCGTTTTACTTTCTGGCAGTAGAGCTCGCACCTTATTTGATACCGGGGGCATCACATTCTTTCATCAGTAGAGCATTTGCATCATCTCATGGACTAGAGTTAGGTCGGTTGCCACGTGCGTTAGAGGTACGGGTTCCCGAGCATACTTTACTTGTAGAGGAGTGTTGTTGGTCTTGCCCTGTACAGATCGAGTCGTGGATCTTGCCAGCGGACCTGATGGTCCTGAGTCAGCGTGCGAGACTTTGATATGGTACTTGGGATGGACTGGCTGACTCGCTATTATGCGGACTATTGATTGTGCCGCGAGGACGGTGACTTTTAGCGAGCCAGGCCAGGAGGTGATTGTGTACAGAGGATGCCAGAGTACCTTCTTCGCCGCGATAGTTTCGACTTCTCGTGCGAGGGCAGATGATGCGCAGCGGATGCGTGGCCTTTTTGGCCAGTGTGGTTGAGGGGCCTGCGGCGGCACCGGGACTCGCGGATATCCCTATAGTCCACGAGTTCCCGGATGTTTTCCCACCAGAGCTGACTAGTATGCCGCCGGATAGGGAGATCGAGTTTTTGATTGACGTAGTCCCAGGAACTGCCGCCAATCTCTAAGGCCCCTTACCGAATGGCACCGGCGGAGCTGCGGGAGTTGAAGGCGCAACTCCAGGATTTATTGGATAAGGGTTTTGTGAGGCCGAGTGTATCACCTTGGGGAGCACCGGTGCTGTTCGTGAAGAAGAAGGATGGTTCACTTCGTCTTTGTGTGGATTACGAGAGCTGAATAAAGTGACCATCAAGAACAAGTACCCTTTGCCGCGCATCGACGACTTATTTGATCAGCTGCAAGGGTCTTGTGTCTTCTCTAAGATTGATTTACAGTCTGGTTACCACCAACTGAAGGTGAAGACCGAGGATGTTCCTAAGACAGCATTCAGGACTCGGTACGGGCATTACGAGTTTCACCGTCATGCCTTTTGGATTGACTAATGCCCCTGCCGCATTTATGGATTTGATGAACAGGGTCTTTCGGACCTTATCTGGACCGGTTTGTGGTAGTGTTCATCGATGACATCCTGATTTACTCTCGGAGCGATGTGAGCACGAGGAGCATCTGAGGATAGTGCTGCAACTTCTGAGGGAGAAGAAGTTGTATGCCAAGTTGTCTAAGTGCGAGTTTTGGCTTCGAGAGGTTGCCTTTTTGGGCCATGTGATTTCAGCCGCGGGAGTGGCGGTAGACCCGCGAAGATTGAGGCGATCCGGGATTGGCCCCGACCGACGACGGTAGCAGAGGTTCGCAGTTTTATGGGCTTGGCAGGTTATTACCGTCGGTTTGTGGAAGGTTTTGCGAAACTTTCCGCACCCCTCACTCGTCTGACGCGCAAAGGAATCAAGTTCATCTGGAGTGAGGATTGCCAGAGAAGCTTCGAGGAACTGAAGACCAGATTGAGGTCAGCTCCTATCCTTTCCCCTCCCTGTTATGGGGAAAGGATACGTGATCTACAGTGACGCATCGCATAGTGGACTCGGGTGCGTGCTGATGCAGGAGGGTAAGGTAATCGCTTATGCTTCGCGACAACTCAAGGATTATGAGAAAAATTACCCTACCCATGACTTGGAGCTAGCGGCTGTGATCTTCGCACTGAAGTTGTGGCGCCACTATCTGTATGGGGAACACTGCGAGATTTACACCGACCACAAGAGCCTGAAGTATCTGTTCACGCAGAAGGAGCTCAATCTGAGGCAGCGCAGATGGTTGGAGCTGTTAAAGGATTACGATGTGGACATACTTTACCATCCTGGCAAGGCAAAACGTGGTCGCTGATGCCCTGAGCAGAGAGCAGTGCAGAGCTTATCTATGATGATCACCGATCAGGCGCCATTATTGGAGCAGATGAGGCGGTTAGAGCTTGAGGTGGTGTCCCCGGGGGTTTCTGCTAGACTATTGTCCTTGGTCGTGCAGCCCACTCTGTTGGACAGGATTCGGGAGAAACAGAGTGAGGACCCCCATCTGATGAGGATTCGAGAGCAGATTCCGGCTGGAGAGGCAGGGGATTTCTCAGTTGATGCTTCGGGAGTACTACGGTACAGGGACCGAGCTTGCGTGCCTATGGACTCGGAGACTCGAGAGCAGATCTTGCGGGAGGCTCATTATACACCTTATACCATCCATCCTGGTGGGACTAAGATGTATAAGGACCTCAAGGCACAGCTCTGGTGGAGCGGCATGAAAAGAGATATTGGCAGATTTGTGGCGCACTGCTTAACTTGTCAGCAAGTAAAGGCTGAGCATCGTGTACCTGCTGGCAAGTTGCAGAGCCTCCCGATCCCTGAATGGAAGTGGGATCATATCACTATGGATTTTGTCACGGGATTGCCGAGAGCTCAGGCTGGAGCGGATGCGATCTGGGTGGTCGTGGACAGACTCACCAAATCCGCTCACTTTATACCAGTTCAGATGACTTGGCCATTGGATCGACTGGCACAGGTGTACTTGGCCGAGGTGGTCAGATTGCACGGGATACCCATTTCCATCGTGTCGGATAGGGACTCGAGGTTTGTCTCGCACTTTTGGAGGAGTTTACAGACGGCCCTAGGGACACGGCTTCACATTCAGCACAGCTTTTCACCCACAGACGGACGGACAGTCAGAGCGCACCATTCAGTACTCTCGAGGATATGCTACGAGCATGCGTTCTGGACTTTGGGGGCGGGTGGCACCGACATCTGGGATTGGTCGAGTTTGCGTACAACAACAGCTATCAAGCGAGCATCCAGATGGCCCCGTTTGAAGCGTTGTATGGGCGCAAGTGTCGGTCACCCCTATATTGGAGTGATGTGGGCGAGAAGAAGACCTTGGGTCCTGATCTACTATTGGAGGCAGAGGAGAAGGTCAGACTGATTCGACGACATCTGGAGACAGCTCAGAGCCGGCAGAAGAGGTATGCTGACACCCGACGACGAGACTTGGAGTTTCAGGTGGGGCGATCATGTCTTTTTGAAAGTCTCCGCCGGTCGAAAGGGATTCGGAGATTTGGGATTCGTGGAAAACTGAGCCCTCGTTATATCGGGACCTTTTGAGGTATTGGAGCGCATCGGGCCAGTTGCCTACCGGCTTGCACTTCCTCCCAGATTGGCTAGTGTTCACGACGTGTTTCATGTATCCACCCTGAGGAGATATGTCATGACCCGTCGCACATCATTGATTTCGTCCCACTGGAGGTTGCGGAGGACTTGAGCTATGTCGAGCGGCCACTGCGGATTTTGGACCGCGAGGTTAGAGAGCTGCGCAGCCGGGCCATCCCTTATGTGAAGGTTCTGTGGAGCAACCAGGGCGAGCTCGAAGCTACGTGGGAGCTGGATGTCAGCGATGTTGGATGCCCACCCCCAATTGTTTGAGGCCCCGACTTGAGGTATGATTTTAGTTTCGAGGACGAAACTTTCTTTTAGTAGGGGAGGATGTGATGATCCAGGTTTCCATGCACTGTTTTCCCGTGAATCCAAGTGTGAAACACCTAATGATGGTGTTTGATCCACAGTGTGTCAAAGGGACAGCACAGGTGGGTCCGTGGCAGTGTTTATTGTTAGTTTGGCCTTCGGCGGGGTTTGCCGAATTTTAGAAAAGTTTTCTAGGCCAAACGGATGGCGTATTTGGATTCAGCGCGGAAAAACGCTTGAAACGGCTATTTATTTGCCGGATTTGGAGTCCGGATGCCCAAAAACGGACTCCCGGAAGTTTCTAGTGTCTCCTGGTGCATGGGGGAAGGCCGTGGACCGCCGGATGCCACGTGGCGGGCCCTCCATTGGCCGGCCCGCGGCGCCCGTGCATGGAACGGCTCGGCGGGGTGCACGGACCCGGCGCACCGACACGTGGCGCATGGCTACTGGCGGGCTCATGGGACTCGGCGCAGGGGACAACGCCTGCGGCCGGTCAGGCGGCGCCTGCCCCCGCGCCTGACCGCACAGTGCGTGGGACGGCGCGTCGCCTCGCCATTGGCGAGCGACTGCGGGGCTGACCGCGCGGTCGGGACGCGCGTCGGCCGCTGGCGCGCCCCGCACGGCTGTTCGCTGTGCGGGATGCGCGCCGATCCCCTGTGGGGACGCGCGTCGCGTGCTGGGTTGGTTCCGCCCGGTCGGACGGGACGCGTCCGACCCGCTCTGGCGGATCCGGGCCAAACGTGGCCCGAATCCAATAACGCGGGTTGTTTTTCTCCTTCTTAATTCTTTAGGGCATTGGAAGCCCGATTTCTCTCTTCCTGGTTGGAACCACTCCGAGCCCCCCTCTTAGACATTTCTTCCTCTCCCAATCCTCCATCCACTGTAGTAATCTCAGAATTTTGAAGGCTCGGATCCCAAGGTTGCATTTATCCGGCGCGGCGCGACGATCGTTCTACGGCTACCAATTCGGTCGCATTTCGGTGTTCTAGCTCCCCCGGCTCACCCCGGACATCCTGTTTTTACGATTTTTGCGCCGTCGGATTCTTGACAGGTAGGGCTTCACTTCTCTTTTATGAGTTTCTCTTGATTCAGAGGTTTTGATGGTGATTCTGTGGCTTCTTTCTGACCCTTTTCCGTCGCGGAGTTTTGGGACAGCACCATCTCGTTTTGGCGATAACTTCGCGCTCGAGCATCGAAACAGGGCGACTCAAAAGGGGATTTGCATCTACGCGTCACGAGGAATCTCCTGGAATTTTCGTGGATTTTTGTGGAATTTCCCTGAAGGTGAGGAATCCCTTTTTACAGAATTTTATATCGCTGTTTTGGGATGAATGTATTGTTTGAGGTGGTCCTCTTGTCGATTTTCGTTCTCAGCACAGAAAAATCGTGGGAAAACGTGCAGGTACTTGTTTCGACCGGATCGTCGCGTAGATCGCAGTGTATATTTTCTGGGAATTTTGTGGGCACGTGTCACAGGTAAAAATGGCTGAACAGTAAATCTGAATTTGGGAGACAGATTTTGGGTTAAACTTGAATTGTAATTTGTGTGTGTTCTTTGGGATCTTTGGCACAGTGTTGCGGGGTTTTTCCGGAGCGAGCGCGGACTTAGCCTTTGAGGACCGGATTTAGCGCTCGAGGTGGGTACCGTTGTTTACCTCCTACTTATGATGTCCCCACTAGGCCTATTGGAGTGCTTCACTGTTATGTTGCTAAATGAACCGGAATAAGTTAAAATGGCATCTTGGTTGAGAATTGGACTTATTGCTTGGGCTACATCTTAAAATGGACTAAGTATTAATGAATGGATGATTCTTATATTAATATGTCGTTTAAACCTCACGGGGGGGGGGAGTTTTGCTATAAAGGACTATCTTACTCGTACACTTTGGGACCTCTTATGCTTATGTGATAAATGGATATGAGATAACTTAGCAAATGAAAGTTTAACTAGTGGCATACCTCTCTATTGGGAAGGATAATAATATTTAAACCCTGTTTTTATATAAAGGACTTTGCATGCTTAAATGGACATCTAGTTAGGCCACCTTTTTCTGCTACACTATCATGCTGGAATTGACTTAGGAGAAACCATGCTTTTCTCTTCTTTTATTTATATTCGGGGGATAGTGCGCTCGGGTTCGAGCAGGGACTGGGATAGTGTAGTCAGACAGTTGTGGGCTTTGGGACAGGCAGGCTGTGAGGGCCGGGCATTGCGGCAACCGCGGATCTTTGGCGGTTGACCGGACAGTAGTTATTGCATCAGATTGGGATAGAGGATTTGGATTTCTTTTAGTGGATGGGTTTTCCACCGTGATCAGAGTCATGATCCAGTCCTGCTGATTTGGTACTTGTTACCCAGGCATTATACTCGTGTGGGTCGCTCCCCTCGAGTGCCACTCCGGAGTGTGCGTTTTTACAGGCTTCGAGTCTTCGAGACTCCCTTTTCCTATCGGTGTTATGCGTAGGCTGGCATACCCGATTTGGCAGGCAGAGCAGGCAGTACCAGTGCTTACTGGTGTATCGATTGGGTCTAGACAGGCAGGCGTTGACATTCTGATGCATACATATAGCTAATCTATCAGTTAGCTCATTAGAGGCATGTAGTGGTAGCTCTATTCATCATCAGCAGTTTTAATTACAGCTTACCACCTCTGTTCATCTTTTCTGCCTCTTATAGTCCTAGTGGGCACATTTGTGTTGAGGTCTACCCACTAGGAGGAGGCTACTGTTTTATAGTAGTTCTCACTCCCCACTGCTTTTCTTCTTCTATTCCCCTTTGTTTTGCAGAGTCGTCTGCGGCTGTTGCAGGACCCTCCACTGCGGACCGAGGTAAGAGAATCGCGGACTAGATAGCGGTCCACCCAGGCACCAGTTCTATTATTAGATGTACCCCGATACTCTCAGATACTCTACTATTCATTTCTTTTTGGGTCTGGCTTCGGCCAGCTGGTTGTATTTGATTAGTGAGCTGGGAGAGACATATGTATTATTGAGAGTTACTTTCTGCACTTTGCTTTTCTGCTTTATCTGAGATGTATTAGTTACTGTTTAGCTCTGTTTATATGCTGACTTTTCATTATTCTACACGGAAATATCGGGTATAACTTGGATCTAAGACGGGTAGAATCTCTAAATGTTAAAGTAGATGAAGCTTTTCACTTTGCATCTGAAAAATCTACCCCTGATATCTCTCTTGATGATGATACTCCTGTAAATGCATCTTCTCATAATAATCTTCCAATATTAATGATGCATCTAATGGTTCTTCAAGTTTATCTGATGTGCAGGAATCATCACATGTACCTCCGAGTACTCCGTTACCGCAAACGTTACGCATCTCCAAGGATCATCCGGAATCTAACATTATTGGAGACCCACAAGAAGGAGTTAGAACTCGGAGACAGTTGGTTTGTGGATTCGCATGCTACGTCTCCATGATCGAACCAAAGAACATCGATGAAGCTCTTCAGGATGACTACTGGATTGAAGCAATGCAGGAAGAGCTCCATCAATTTGAACGAAACAAAGTCTGGGAATTAACGAAGCCTCCAAAGCAACACAATGTGATTGGTACTAAATGGATTTTCAAGAATAAGAAAAATGAGGATGGTACCATCATCAGGAACAAAGCACGCTTAGTTGCTCAAGGCTACTCTCAAATAGAAGGTATAGACTTTGATGAAACGTTCGCCCCTGTAGCTAGACTCGAGTCCATTCGTATCTTATTTGCTATTGCTTGTCATTTTAAAATCAAACTCTTTCAAATGGACGTTAAGAGCGCATTTTTAAATGGGTTTTTAAATGAGGAAGTTTATGTGGCTCAACCGAAAGGTTTTGTAGACTATAAACAACCTAACCATGTTTTTCGTTTGAAAAAGGCTCTTTACGGTCTAAAACAAGCACCGCGAGCATGGTACGAAAGGTTAACAAAGCACCTTTGGAAAAGGGCTATACTCGAGGGGGAGCAGACCGGACTCTCTTTGTGAAGCATTATCAGGATAATTTCATTGTAGCACAAATCTATGTCGATGACATTGTATTTGGTGCAACTAGAATAATGATGCTTCTAAATTCGCTGAAACCATGGAAAGCGAATTTGAGATGTCCATGATGGGCGAACTGACATACTTTCTTGGATTGCAAGTAAAACAAAATGAAGAAGGCATTCATCTATGTCAATCCAAGTATGCAAAGGAGTTGGTGAAGAAATTCGGATTAGAAGATTCTAAAGATTTTCCGACTCCTATGGGAACTAGCAATAAGGGATTAGGAAGTGAATCTCTTAGTGAGAGTGTAGACGAGAAGCTTTATCGCAGTATGATTGGAAGTCTACTCTACCTCACGGCTAGTCGCCCGGATATATCCTTTAGTGTTGGGATTTGCGCGAGATATCAATCAGCACCAAAGGAGGTTCACCTGAAAGCGGTGAAACGGATCATCCGGTACGTCAAAGGAACTGTAAATTTCGGAATTTGGTATCCTATGGGAACAAGTCTTGACATTATAGGATATTCAGATGCCGATTGGGCAGGATCTGTGGATGATCGGAAAAGCACGAGTGGTGCATGTTTTTATCTTGGCCATTGCCTTGTTGCATGGCATAGTAAAAAGCAAAACTGCATTGCACTCTCGACTGCCGAAGCGGAATATATCTCAGCGGGTAGTTGTTCAACTCAACTCATTTGGATGAAAAGCGTGTTGAGCGACTTCCGATTTCAGCAACTTCGGTAACAATTCTTTGTGACAACACAAGTGCTATAAACATTTCAAAAAACCCTGTGTTGCACTCTAGAACAAAACACATTGAACTTAGATATCATTTTCTTAGAGAGCTAGTTGAATCAAATATTCTTCAAATTTCCTATATTTCAACTGGATCAATTAGCTGACATTTTAACAAAACCTTTGGATCAAAAACGTTTTATTCATTTGCGTAAAGCAATTGGAATGCTTTCCTTGAAATAACCTCTTTTTGAAACTTTTGCTTAGGTTAGGTTTTGTTTTGTGTTTTTGTTCATTATCTATGTTAGACATAGACATTAATTGAGCATTAGTTATATTGACTTTAATTGCATCCTTTCATATATTTAGAAATTTATTATGCTTTGGATATCATAATAATTCATTTGATGCAATGATCATTTATGTCAATTAAATCATCTTTGTTTTGATCAAAGTCAATTTCTCTCTCAATGATCTCTTGGTATAGTTTTTATCTTATTTGACTATTTAGTCGAGTATGAAATCGAGATCAATTTTGGTTGAATACTTTATATCTTAAATAATTGATAGCCAATTGAGGGGGAGTCAAAGAAAAAGTGTTATGCTCAAAAGATGTGGAAAGAGTTACATCCCAATGAGGAGTGTGAAAACTACCACCACATGGAGGAAAGAGCTACCACCTCGGTCGTCCGAGTACTGTGTGCAGCTACCACATGTATACCAAGCATGGTTGTTCAAGTTGATTAAATAAAATGCTTTTGGAATACTTGACTCTGTCAAATTCCAAGGTTGGTATAAGGTGGGATTTTATTGAAAGATGCTCAAAGAGCCACTCTTACAATAATTGACTAGATATATTATCTAACTTATCTGGGATTTCAAACATCTATTGATCTTGGTATTTCATTTTCTTTACCAAATTGATGATTTGATAAAGGCATTACTCATAAGATCATGTTAGATGTGATTGAAGTTGTTCAACTTTAAGGGATTTAATTTTTATAAATTTTCGTTTCATTTTTGGATATTATTGATAGATTTGCATAATCTATTTCTTGTTGTATGAAACGATGATTTTCATTTAAAGTTGATACACAAAAGTGCTTACATACTTTTTCTGGATTTTGTGGAATTTTTCTGAATTTTCTGAAGAAAAAGTTGGAGCCGATCCGGACTGGACAAGCCGATCCGGATCCCGAACGCAGGTATTTCCTGCGGGTAGCCGATCCGGATGGATTCACGATCGATCCGGATCGCGGCTAGGGTTTTATATAGAACAAAAGGGTTTTGATTTCTTTTTACTTCAATCTTTTGTTCCTAAGTCTCCAGAGCTTCTCTCTCTAGAATTCATCCATTTTGGAGCTTCCAAACTCAAGTTCTTCGATTCTAAGTAAGTTTTCTTGATCAAAATCTCGGTTTTTCACAGTTTTTCATGTTTTCCTCAAAACGTGATGAAAATTTTGTATCTTTTTCGTTTTGGATTGGTTTTTGATCAAATTTCTTTTGAAATAAGAACTCTGGGTAGATTAGTTTTGATTATATGCTAGGTATTCTCCTGATTAACGGATTTTTAGGCTTCGATTTCTAAAAATTCGGTTTTAGGGCATATAATAGGAATTTTTGAAAATCATGGATTGATCTATTTTTAAAATTCTTTTTGGAAAACTAATTTGATTCTTAGTCTCTCTACACGATAATGATTGTTTAGGTACAATTTTTCCAATTTTTAAAATAAACAATTTTCGTGTTCTTGAGTTGTTGCTCACAGGTTCTTGAATTTGAATAGCAACAATGGCGTTTGCATGGATAATCTTCCTTTTGGTTGCAATGGTGCACACGAGAGCAACTAATAAATTGAAGAGGGCAAAGAAACCTTTTAAAAAGGGAGAATGTCTTCTTGTTGAAGATTCAGAGACCGAATCAGAAAATGATGAAGTGAATTGGGACGAATTAATGAATGAGGAAACGACTCCCGCTAAGTTAACGCGGAAGACCTCCGACACATCAAAAGGAAAAACTGCCATGGATAAAGGAAAAGCACCAATGACCTCTTCATCCATCTCGATAAAAAGAAAAAGACTTGCTCGACGGCTTGGACGAGCGCGAGGTATTGAAATTAATGAACCAGTGTCTCCTGATTCTCCACCTCGCTTGGAAGAAGTGTTCGTTAATACTGACCGTCTTAGGGCATTTGAACATCGAGAATGCATCGGCGAGAGACATGTCAATATTGGTGCTCTTCGTGATCACTCACCGGAATTCGGGACTTTAATAGAACAAGCCAATCTTATTCAAGTTTGCAGATTCCCTGAATTGCTTGGATATTGTCTGCACCGAGTGAGAACTTTTTACACAAATTCAAGACATCTTCAGGAAGATGATCACGGCTCTATGCAGTTCTATACAACATCCAAGGGACAAGACTCAAGATAACTCCGCAGTTAATTGGGGAAGTCTTAGGGATGCAAGCGTGCAGATCAGGGATTAACTACTTAACTGGAAGGAGTTTGACGAATGCTTTGTGGCAAACAGTTATAAAAGGAATATGTTTGGAAGGCACTGAATCAACGGAGAAATCTGTTAAGTCCAAGCAACTTCGGCTTGAATACCGGTTTCTCAATTTCATCACTTGTTATAACATTCTCCCAAACATGCAGACAAAGGTTGTGAGATGGGATCGAATGCTATTTTTGTACCTTCTAGGACACCATCTGAAGCAATGGGATTGAACATGAATATCCCATACATTATCTGGAACATGATGTCTAGATATGTTGAGCATCCTCATCCTACCGAAAGACTTCCTTTTCCATTGATCATTATGAGGATCTTGAAGAAGTTTCAGATTGACATCAGCTCAACATCATATCAACATTGCCTAGGCATGATAAATGAATCCACCGTTGTTAAGTCTCTTCATAAACTGCCTCATGTCACTACGGCTCCTTCATCCGGAAAGAAACCTTGCGTCGGCACCTCTACATCTCCGTCACGGCAAGCACCCACACCAGATGATGAAGCGTCGGTCACCTCAATTTATAAACAGCAACAACGCTTATCTTTTGAACAAGAACAAATTTCGAAAGAACAGAGGCGTATTTCAGAGGAACTTGAAATCATCACCGCATCCCACATCACATTGACCAAGACAGTCTCTTCGATGAAGAAGTTGATGAAGAAAATGTTGTCGAAAATGGGATGCAGCGCCTCAGATGAATCAGACTCAGATGATTGATTTGTGCTCTAACTTTCATTTTTCTTTTGCAGGCTTTTAGTATTTTTGTTTAGTTCTCAGTTTTTTTTCACATTTTCTGAACTTTTAACTCTCCTTACGTTTTGTAATTTTGGCTACTTTTGTGAAAAAAAGGGGAGAGAGAGAGATGAACAATGGTTTGTGAGAAGAATGTTAAACTTGAACAACTTTGAACCTTGAAAGGTAAGTATCACAACTTTTGGTTTTGTATTGTGATTGCATGCATGTCTCGACTAACTATTCGACTAACTATTTGGGCATGTAATATTACTAACAAGTTGTTTGATTACTAACAAAGTTATGACATTTTGAATTTTATTGCTTAGAAGATATGTCGATGTTTGATTGTGATCTATTACATATCTGAATTCGTGAATGTCATGGTGAGTATAAACTCTATCTCTGTTAGGTTTTGAATGCTAAATATTCTTGAGGTATCTAACGATCTCTTTTGTCAAGAATGATTTCTTTTTGCAGAGAGTACAGATGTCTAAGTCTAGAGTCTGTTTTAGGAGTTTATCTCATGTATTTAATTTTGGATCTCCATTGTAAATTTTTGTTGTATGGTGATAGCAACAAAAATATCTTTTTGAATTTTCTTAAGTGGATTTGTGTTTTGTCACGAAACCGCCAAAGGGGAGATTGTTAAGGAATTTGTTTTGGCGCATTTCGTGAAAGTATTAAGTCTTGAAGATTGAAGATGAAGAAGTTTGGATCATATAACTCAATCTCAAGAAAGAAGAATTCAAAAGGATCAGGTATGTTTAACTAATTAATTTGGTGATCCGAATACTTCTTATAGTGTAGAAACACTTGGATGAATTTTTAATTGCATAAAAATCAAAAACTGGACATGGGACATGTTCAGGATCCGGATCAGACACGGCAGTCCGGATCCCGAAGGGTGTTGGTTCATACGCAAATCCAATCCGGATCCAAGCCATTTTTGATCCGGATCCCGAACATTGGTTTTTGCTGAAATGTATGAACAGTCCGGATCAGGCATTTCAATCCGGATCCCGAACCTTTGTTTTTCTGGAAATTGTCTGTTTCGTTACGACAATCGGATCGCCGTAAATCCGATCCGGATCGTCGTCCTGTAAAATTCCAGAAAAAAGGTTAGTTTTTGATTCTTATCCTCTTCCAACAGTTTCTAACCTATAAATAGACCCTATGATTCATTTTCTAGGGTAAGCCGAATAAATCAAAATACAGCCATAAAAAGAAGAATCTACCTATAGAGAAGAAAGGAAATCAATAGATTTAATCCTATGTTTCTTCTTCTATATTGATTGATTTGATTCTAGGTTTTCATACTCAGATTTTGAGTAGAATCAAATAATGAATACTTAGATGGTATTTCCGATCTATTTCTAATCTAAGTATTCGGCGGATCATCACCACCCAAAAAACAACGATTCCCCAAAATCGGCGCGTGGACTCGCGTGGCCTTGTGGATTCAAGGTGCTACCGCTCTCGTGGATTCGGAGCGAGGGTACGTTCGTGGATTCGAGACGTGCTACTGGGTGAAGATCGTGGATTCGGTCAGACGTCGTGGATTCGACGTTGGACGTCGTGGATTCGGCGTTGGACGCAGATCTTGGATTCGAGAACGTTGTGGACGCGGAGCGGAAAAGCTCAACTAGGAGCGTAGGATCGTGGAAGCAGATCGTGGACG
>JAQNDB010004972.1:0-21430 GCA_029204045.2 Tillandsia leiboldiana | reverse complement strand
AGCAAATAATGAAGAGGTAGATTGGACAAATTGACGGAGATGAATCAATGCCCGTTAAACCTAGCAAAAGACTTCCGACACATCAAGAGAAAAGCACCTATGACTTCACCAACCATCTCAGTGAAACGGAAACGACTAGCTCGACGCTTTGGACAGCACGAGAATGTTGATATTAACAAACCAATAGTTCCTGATTCTCCGCCTCGCCTGGAAGAAGTGGTTCATTAATGCTGACCATCTGAGGGCATTGAACATCGAGAATGCATCGGAGAAAGACATGTGAATATTGGTGCCCTCCAGATCACTCACCGGAGTTCGGGATGTTAATTGAACGAGCCAATCTTATCCAAGTCTGCAGATTTCCGGAATTACTTGGTATTGTTTACATCGGGTGAGGACCTTTTACTCAAATGCGAGACATCTTCAGGAAGATGAACACGGTTCGATGCAATTTTACACAAACATCCAAGGGATGAGACTCAAAATAACTCCGCAATTGATCGGGAAGTTCTAGAAATGCCATCGAGTAGATCGGGGATTACTATTTAACTGGAAAAGCTTGACGAATGCTCTGTGGCAAACCGTTATAAAGGATTTGTTTGGACGGCACTGAATCGACAGATGGTAAACTGTTAAATCCAAACACTCCGGCTTGAATACCGGTTCTCAACTCATCACCTGTTATAACATTCTCCCGAACATGCAAACAAAGGTGGTGAGATGGGATCGAATGCTGTTTCTATACCTCCTAGGGCATCCATCTGAAGCAGTTGGATTGACATGAACATCCCTTACATTATTTGGAACAGGATGTCGAGATATGTGCACCCTCATCCTACCGAACGGCTTCTGTTCCCATTGATCATTATGAGGATTCTAAAGAAATTTCCAATCGATATCAGCTCAACATCGTACCAGCACTGTTTTGGGATGATAAATGAATCCACAATTGTTAAGTCCCTCACAAAATTGCCTCATGTACTACGTACCGACTCCTTCCTCTGGAAAGAAACCTTGTGTCGGCACCTCTGCCTCTCCATCACGACAAACACCGGACCAGATGAAGAAGCATCGGTAACCCAATTTACAAGCAGCAACAACGCCTATCTTTCGAACAAGAGCAGCCTCACCAAAGAACAGAGGCGTATCTCAGACGAACTTGAAATTATCACAGCATCCCAAATAACATTGACTAAGAAAGTCTCCTCGATGAAGAAGTTGATGAATGAATGTTTTCAAAAATGGGATGTAGTGCCTCTGATGACTCAGACTCAGTTCACTAATTTGTGCTCTCTATTTTTTTTCTAGTGCAGATTCTTAATCCTTTTGTGCAGGTTCTTAATTCTAGTTTTTAGTTTAGTTCTCAGGTTTTTCTTCTCGTTTGAACTTTTTTTAACTCTCCTTAATTTTGTAATTTGGCTTCGTTTTGTGACAAAAAGGGGGAGAGAGTTTAGAGAACTTTGAACAGTGATTGAATAATGCACAATGCTGAAACTAAGGTGGTAAGTATAACTTCAACTTTGGGTTTTTATCTTGTGATTTGATGCATGCCTCAACTAACTATTCGACTACTATTTGGGCATGTAATATAACTAACAAGTTGCTTGTTGACTAACCTTTCTATGACATTTGATTTCTATTGCTTAAAAGATATGTCGATTTTTTATTAGATTTTCATCATATCTGAACTTGCAAATGTCATAATGAGTAAAAACTCTATCTCTGTGTGTTTTTGATTGTTGAAATTCTTGAGGTATCTAACGATCTTTTGGTGTCAAGAATGATTTCTTTTGCAGAGATACAGATGTCTAAGTCTAGAGTCTGTTTTAGGAGTTTAACTCATGTATTTATCTTTATTTGGATCTCCAATGTAAATTTTTGTTGTATGGTGATATCAACAAAAATATCTTTTTGAATTTTCTTGAGTGGATTTGTGTTTTGTCACGAAACTGCCAAAGGGGGAGATTGTTACGGATTTGAGTTGGCGTATTTCGTGAAATCGGTTAGTAGTCTTGAAGATGAAGATGAAAAAGTTGGATCGTATACCTCAATCTCAAGTAAGAAGAATTCAAAAGGATCAGGTACGTTAATTAAATAAGTTGTTGATCCGAATACTTCTTATAGTGTAGAAACACGGGATGAGTTTTTTATTGCATAAAAATCAAAAAACTGGACATTCCATATGTTCAGAGTCCGGATCGGGCTTTACAGTCCGGACCCCGAACATAGGTTAGTTCGTGCATAATTCCAGTCCGGACCCTGGGAATTTTTAGTCCGGACCCCGAACGTGGAATTTGCAAGAAAAGCATGAACAGTCCGGACCGTGGATTTCAGTCCGGACCCCGAATGTCGTCTTTTCTGGAAATTGTCTGTTTCGCTGAGACAGTCCGGACCGCCAACTCCAGTCCGGACTGTCGTCCTGTAAAATTCCAGAAATGGTAGTTTTTGATTCTTATCTTCTTCCACAAGTTTTCTAACCTATAAATAGACCCGTTAATTCATCTTTTAAGGGTATGACGCTAAGTGGAAGGAATTCAATCAATCCATAAATATTCACTCGCGTCCTACCAGGTGTGTGGTATTCCTACGGTCATCGAAGTTAGAGCATGGTTGATGCCGACACCGCTTAGTGTGTTTTTAGTTGAGCAGGGATAGCTTCGTGTAAGCCAGAGATGGGATTGTTGGCTTGTGCATGTGAGGATCAGGTTCCAGATCACGTATATCACATGGATGAGTGTCGCCTGTCCTGCCCAGTGCTGTTAGGACCTTGGATTTGAGCATCGAGTTGTTAGTCCTACACCAGTTCAGAGACGTTGTTATGAGGTTGGATAGGAATTGATCTTTCCCCTGTTATGCTATCATGGATTGTCGAGAGAGGACAATGAACCTCCGTGGACCTGGTCAGGAGGAATATGCTTATAGAGGAAGCTAGGGCATGACAGAGGTCGAGTCGTGGTCGTGTAGCTTTGCGAGCGACCTTAGAGGAGGTGCTTACGGCGGCACCGAGACTAAGGATATCTTCATCGCCCGTGTGATCCTGGGGTGAAAGTCTACTCTGATCTTATTGATGCCGGCGCTTAGTGAGATTGAAGTTTGAGGTAGTGATTGACGGGTTATGGAAACTGCGCCAACTATGGTAACACCTATTGGAGTATTACCGTGAGACCTAGAGCCGATAGCGCAGTTACGGGATTTGATGGATCGAGGGTCTAGGTGACCGTACCACGTCGTGGGTGTACGACAGTGGGGATCTTAGACGCTGATACTTTGAGTATGATGCCACACCGTTGATATACCGTGGTGATACCACGCCGTTGGTACACGGCAGTGATTGCCGACGTTGTGAGTACACAACGGTGAGGGTTCTATGATGGTTCGAGTACAGACAGATTTGGATTGTGTTGCCGGCAGATGCCCTTGTGGAGATTGAGTAGCTTTATGAAACCATACAACCGAGGGCTTGCCCGGATAGTGTTCAGGACCCGTAGGGACTTCGGAGCCGGCATTGCGGTCAAGTGGATAGACTAAGGCCCGGCGGCCCTTTGGATTTGAGGAATTGTATGTTCCAGCTGTCTTCGGACAGTTGGTAGCCGTACCATCGGGATCTTGGGATTTATTTCCAAGGTGGCATAGAGCTGAGGATGCACTGAGGATAGTGCTACAACTTCTAAGAGGGAAGAAGTTGTTTTGCCAAGTTGAGAGAGTATGCTATGGACTCCGGAAGGTTTTGTTTTTGGCCTTGTGATTTCAGCTGCAAGAGTGACAGAGGACCCAACGAAGAGTGATGCCGGTTGGGAATTAGCCTATGCTAGTGACAGAGATTAGAAGCTTTTGGACTAAGCAGGGCCAGTCTAGCTTCGAGGAGTTAAAGCTGAGTATGATATCAGCACCGATTTGGATGATTGCCAGTGCTAGAGAGAGCATGGAGTTATCCAGAGACCCTCGAACCTGAAGTACTTGGTTACTCAGAGGATTTGGTTGAGGCAGCGCCGGTGGACAGAGTTATTGGAATTGTAAGATTGATATTATAGCATATCATTATTCCGGCAAGGACTTTATGGTCAGTACGCCTTGGCTAGGCGAGCAGCGCAACCTTGGAATGAGGTGTTCGACCCGTGGTTGCCACTGTTTGGAACTTGGGATTCGAGAGTTGGAAATTGAGCATGGTTTCCTGATGTTGAACTTCTTCCTCTGTGGATGATGTGAGAGAAGTATGGTGGAACTTGAGTTTTGTTGGTAAGGAGCAACGGAGAGGTTATGCCAATTGGAGACTTAGAGTTTGGATTTGGAGATCTTGATTTTGGAAGCCACTATCCGCTGGGATTTGTAGTTTTGAGTTTTGAGGGGAGTTTAATCTGCGGGTATTTATCTGGCTAGAAGAAGTATATTTGATCCCTCCATGTTTTGGATTTCGCTTCCTTGGAGAGGGACGAGGATTTGAGTTAATCAGGGCAGCCGATGCAAATTCTTGCTCGTGAAGCTAGGGAATTGTGTTGTCGGAATTACCTTTCGTGAAGGTCCCGTGAAGCTTTTGGATGAGTGAGAGCGACCACCTGAGAGCCTGAGGATGAATTGAGGATCTCCTCTTCCCATTTGATTGAGACCCCCTCCTGAGTTATGGATTTATTCTGGTTTCGAGGATGAAACCCTTTAAGGAGGGCGAGAGTGTAGAATACCGGGAGTTCGGATGGCGCACCGACCTCGCAAGATGGCGTGGTGCGGGGGAAATTGCCTCGGGTGTGTTCCATATGTGTCTTCTGATGAGTTCGGGTAGATTCGGATCTACGCGGAAGCCCCAGCTTGATTCGGAGTTTCCGGGCATTGTGCGCCGAAAGAGGACTGGTTTGGGCAAGCCTCGACTCCACAGTGGTGTGCAGAAAAGAGGGAAACACTTGGAACAGGTGTATTTTCAGATTACAGCGGAATTCGGGAGGTTCCGGACTGACACGGAGGACCCGAAGGCGAAAAGTGAGTTGGAACTGGCAATTTGAAGCCGGTTTTTGGATTGAGCACACCGACTCCACGGTTGAGCTTTTTGAGGAGAAAAAGCTTTGGACAGGTGTATTTTCAGATTACAGCGGAGTTCGGGAGGTTCCAGACTGACGCGGAGGACCCGAAGGCGAAAAGTGAGTTGGAACTAGCAATTTTGGAGCCGGATTTTGGATTGAGCACACCGACTCCACGGTTGAGCTTTTTGAGGAGAAAAAGCTTTGGACATGTGTATTTTCAGATTACAGCGGAGTTCGGGAGGTTTCGGGCCGGTGCGGAGACCTCGAAGGCAAAAAGTGACTTGGAGTTGCACTACAAGAAATTTGGTATATAAAGAAGGGAAAACTGGTCGTTATAGATTATTTTTTCGTCGTTAAAACACAATATCGACGGTCAAAATAACCGTCGTCACCCGTCGTTATTGATTCATTCGTTAAAAATATTAACGACGAAATCTATATAACCGTCGTTAATAACAAAAGATGACGGGAAGATTCCCGTTGTTAATAAGTAAGATTCCCGTTGTTAATAAGTAGTATTAGTGACCACAGTATTATACAGTAACGACCAACCTTACCGTCGCAATTGAGATTTAGAAATACAATTTTACTAATAACTAGCATTTCAACAGTGACCAATTTTTTTCGTCGTTAAAAAACGTATCCCATTTAATAATTCTAAATCGATATTATGACGACCAATGTTCCTGTCGCTAAAAATAAATTTATTTCAAAATTTAGCCAGCTATTTATTTAAATTTTATATAATCCTCTTTCACATTCACAAATTAATATATACAAAAACAAATAAACTTTCAATAAAATTAAATAGTCGTCTTCACATTATAAAACTACAACAATATTTCATCAATAATATAATAATAACAATCACAAAATATATATAGTTTTGAATTATCCATATACTATATGTGTGAAGGTCACCAACATATGTAGCATACATTTACCCATCATATTTTCAAAAAGAAACCAAAAACGTATCATCACTTGTATATCTACTAAAAAAAGTTATAATAAAATTAGTAATTCATCATATTTTCAAAAAAAAACCAAAAAAGCATCATAACTTGCACTTCATCTGCTAGCAATGTTCTTTACCCAAAACTGTTGCAACCTAATTTACCTACAAGAGAAAAAGGCAAAAATTAGAACAAATTTAATAGTTTTATCAAAAAATATATATATAAATTCACCAAGTAAAGAAAATAAGCAAATCATACAATCTAAAAGCAAATTATGTTTAGATTAAATTCCACACAACTTATATAAGAAACACATAAGCAACAATTGTACAAATTAACAATTCATGACCATCTATATATATACAACGTAAAATTTCACTAAACTGATTAGATCAACTAGTCAAAAGGAATAACTGATTTAATCTCTTGTATGATCATCAAACTTGTACAAATGTGAAAATTTTATAGCATAGCCATAAGATAAGAAACTTCACAGGTCTAAATGTTGGGTAGTTAAAGAACACACAAGAAAAAAAAATAATGAGGATTGGATGATCACTAAAAGGCAAGATGTGAAAAATTGTTCTATATATGTAGAACACCTACGGATTGGATACGGATCACATAGAGGTTAGATCATGCCAAAACTGAAATATTTCAATCAGTATCAATCTAAAACTAGTTTGTAAATGTGCAAACCCCTCTTTTACTGCTGTTGGGTAATCTATAGTTTGTAAATCCTAGATTAGTTACTCATTCTTTTCACCATTATAAGTTCTTTTTCTCTATTTTTCTTAAGAGAATGTTCCCAGGCGCTTGTGTTTGGATGTGAATGAAGTGAAAGTAATTGTAGGATCAGAATCAAAAATTGGACTACAGCCCAAATACTCTCGATCATGTACCATCCAATTCATGGGGATCATAGCAAATTCCATAAGCCAAGATGGAATAATGCTATGTCCATGGGTAATAATGTATCTTTATCCCAAAGCAAAATCACATCCATTCATGGAAACTAGCAAGACGAAGCCAAAATTTAATTTCTGGAGGGGCCAAAGACTATACAATTAAAAAAATTTAAAATTAAAATTAAAATTGTTAAGTATATTTGATGCCATTCAAAGTACATGCATATCAACAATTATAATTTTTAGACATCTAGATTTTATAGCCCATAATATTTTTTTTTTCACTGCTGATTTTTAGGACTATTAGATACTTACATTCATATATACTTAAATTTATAACTTTTTATATATTTAATATGCAAGTAATATGAATGTCATAAAATATGATGTATGGTGTATCAGGTGCATATAATTATTTTTAAAAAAAAATTTTAGTGATACACACTAAAGAACTTTTTATATAAGCAATTAACGTAATATTTGTTTAGCTACAACTACTTATTTTTTAAATCAATAACAATATAGGGACCTAAAGTGAACATTATAAAAGTTGGGGGGGGCCATGGCCCCCCTCAGTCTACATATGGCTTCGTCACTGTGTAGTCTCATCAAAGGTTATATATATACTATTCCCAACTTGTCATGGGTATTTCTCAGCCAAATACTACTTACCAGCTATTACAAGATATATATTCTCATTAGAGTACAAATATTAGTGGATTTTGTTTTATGTACCAATCAATTGAAAACTCTCTCCTATTTTCAAATAGTCTATTGCTACAACCTGAGGCCCCATAGATATCATGAACCAAATGAAAAAAACAAATATATATATATATATATATATATATATATATATATATATATATATATATATATATATATATATATATATATATATATATATATATATATATATATATATAGTATCTCAGATGCATGAATATGACACATAAAAGACAAGTTCCACTAAACTTTAGGCCAAAAGCAGATCCTGCTACCCTTTATACAAAGATATCCATCTTACCAATCCCCAAACTGTCTCTGATCATTAGCATGTTAGAATAGATTTGAGCAGAGCAAATTGTGAGACACTGCATATATATCCCCTCATTGAAATCATATACATGATGATCATGTCATAAAGACAACAATTATTGAAGGAAGTGTTAGCCCTTACTTGGTAAGCATGGGGGGGGAGTCGTAAGTTATCGATCTGGTCGGGTCCAGAATTGAGTTGATCATGAACATGTTCTTGGTCATCGATCCCCACATGCGCGCGTCCTCGGTCAAGAGCACATGATTCTGAAATCAAATTGATCATTTTTTCTCCTGGGGTCCCCAACAACTTCTTGTGAGGTTTAATTAGTCTCAAATAATGCTTCACAAGTTTGCGATTTATCTAACTTGTACCAACTACAATTTAGCGCAAATCAAAGCGTATCGAGCGAGGGGAACGGGAGTTAATAGCTTTGATTACGACGGTGTCATTTAGCTAATCAAAATTACTTGTTTACTGCACCGTAGTCGCCTTCTACACGTGCAGTATGTCGGAGGTACAAGAAATTGTGCACAAATTCACACTTAGGCTTCACTAACTTGGATTAAAGGCAGTTAAACAAGTTTTCATTTTCCGGTTTATATTTAAAATAGTCGAGAAATAAGAATACGGAGGAGCATAATACATCTTAGTCTATGTTTAATCAACATTATCTGGAGAATATTTTAGTACTGTATGATAAGAGAGTGTCTCTTGCTAATAAACTAGATTATAAACATGGAAAACTGCCCTCTCAGTTCTGGAAGAGATCAGTGTAATACTAATTAGCTGATTAGCACTAGAATACAAGAAAACATTATGTACTGGCTCTTTTAATTGTAGCTATGTTGGTTTAGATATAACTGATTTAATCTCTTATATGATCATCAAACTTGTACAAATGTGAAAATTTTATAGCATAGCCATAAGATAAGAAACTTCACAGGTCTAAATGTTGGGTAGTTAAAGAACACACAAGAAAAAAAAATAATGAGGATTGGATGATCACTAAAAGGCAAGATGTGAAAAATTGTTCTATATATGTAGAACACCTACGGATTGGATACGGATCACATAGAGGTTAGATCATGCCAAAACTGAAATATTTCAATCAGTATCAATCTAAAACTAGGACCTCAAAGAAATTCAAAACCGAATAGATATGTTCTAGCCAGAACAGGTCTTAAGACTAGGAATCACATACTAGGAATCACATGGAACCAATCACAAAAAACAGCAACTTACCTTGAACCCAACTTTATTATCCAGACAAGCATGCCAGTCTGATTTCATTTCTTTCAAAGGAACACTGTCATGAGGCCTGAAATTATAAAGAAGAAACTCCATATGATAAATATAACCATACTGAAATGCCAGATACAGATGACTCAGAAGTGCAGTCAATAGCAAGTGTAGCTAGATATAAAAGCAAGTATAACCATACATTTTTGGACCCGAAATACAAGGCTCAACATCTGCAAGTTCCAACTCCAGATAAGATGAATATGCTCTTTCTTTTTGAGGCTGATTCAACAATTATTGTACCTTATATTTCTCTTGATGGACTATAAATTGAGCCATAACAAGCACTAGTTAATCTTTAAATACATGCACACTAAATACAGCAATCCTAATGGAACCACTGATTACATTTAAACCGTAACACTTTAACTACAGAAGTTGACTCTTTAGTGCTATACAAAAGACACATCCAACATCTTAAATGTCATGCTAGAAGCTTGTAGGTGAAATCCCATAACAAGCTCTCAAACAACTCGTTAAGCTCTAGCATTTCAGAAATTATCTTCAAAGGCTCAATCTTTCAAGGAACCTAATCAAAGGAATAATCCCATCAAGTATGGGTATAATGGTGAGATTAGAATGGTTGGATTTGTCAAGCAATGGGGTCATAGGAAGAATACCAGTTAGCTTCAAAGGGCTAGTGAACATAAAGCATGTGAGCTTGAGAAGTAACAGACTATGTGGGGAAATACCTCAGCAAAAGCCCTTTAACATCTTTCCAGGAGCTGCTTATGCCCATAACCTGTGCCTGTGTGGCCAACCTCTGCCACCTTGTAGAAAAACATGATTGCTATTGAAGCAAAAGTCAGCAAAAGGCTGGCTCAGAGCACAGAGTAATAATTAAAAGCAAGTAAGCAGGGATATGACATAGTCGCACTGTTTTGTGAATTGTGAGGACATTTCTCTTGTCTTTTGTTCTTTATCATTACAAATTGTTTCACTATTAAAAGCAAGCATTTGTACTTTATTTGTATCAGTTAAAGGAAAAGAACTATGCATGATACGATAGTTGTGAGGACCCGAATCCCCGCTTAAGGGTTATTGTTGGATTAGTGTCTTCGGGAGGTGTTTGTGCACGTGTCGGGCCCAAGATATTGGATTTCTGGAGTAATTGGAGCAAGAATTGCTTATCAGGAAGCCCATATTGGATGATTGAGATTTGTGCGCGCTTATTGGAACCAAGAAAGTGACCCGGCACGAAAAAGGATCAAGTTTGCTTCTCCAGGAATTTTTGAGAAATTTTAGAGTTGGAATTTGGCCGATCAGACTTCGGATTTGGAATCAGCGCGCGAAAACGATCGAACTGGACTATTTACTTGAATTTTTCGGAGCCCGGATGCGAAAACACATTTTTCGAGGCAAGGGTTACTGTTCCGGCGGCCGGAGCGGCGCCGGCGGCGGCGGAGCGCGGCGGCACAGGCGCGCGGTCCACCGCGAGAGGAGTGCACCGGGCGCGGGCCACGTGGCGCGCTCCGGTTGGCCGGCGCAGCAGGCGCGGTCCATGGACCTTGGCGGGGTGCACGGTGGACCGTGGTCATGCCACGTGGCGTGCTGGCATTGGCCGGTCTTGGTGCGCGCGGTCCACGCAGTGGCGCGGGTGCACGGTGGACCCGGGGTGGACGCGTGGCGACTCGTGATTGGATGGGTGTTTGCACGCGGTTCACGGGGCGCGGAGTTGTTGTCTCGGGATGCGTGCCCGACAGGTGGGCATGGGCGCGCGAGGGCGCGCTGACCCGCGGCTCCCGCGCATTTTGGGGGCGCCACGTGTCGCCTTAGGAGTGGGTGGTGTACGTGCTCCAGGCGCACCGAGAAAATTCCGGGACATGGATGGCATTTCTCCAATTGTTTTTTTGGTTGGCCTATTTCTTGAGCCCGAGCCCCTTTCCTCTGCCATTTTCTCCACCTTCCCGAGCTCCCCATGTCACGCCCCGGGGTCGAAACTGCGACCCGGGCCCGCCAACAGATCCGCCACCTATGCCAAATCCGCATAGGCGAAGCGTCCAACCTGCAAGAAAAGTACTACAACTAAACAGATATCAGAGCTATAAATAAAAACCTGCTGTAACTAAAATCAATCACTGTACAACTGGAGATAAAACAACACTGTCCGCCTCCCAAAATAATAATAAAACAATATCCTCAAATACCAGCTCGGAACCCAAACGGGAGGTAACTCCAATAAATACAACAGTGTACAGTCTCTCAATACAAAATATCCTCACTACAACAGTCTCTCAAAAGAGGAAAAAGAAACAACTAATCTACTGATGATCTCCTCTGAAGGGGTACCGCTACTCTCCAACGACGGGTAGGGATCTAGCTCGCGACTCCCTCGCCTCGATCAACAACCGCAGAGTCAGCAACACCCGCTAAGACTCTGCAAAACAAAGGAGAGGAGAGAAAAAGGGGGGGGGAACCCCCAAAGGGTGTGAGAACTACACCAAAAAGGGAGTTCTCAGTGGGTACCACCGCCAGACCCGACGGTCTGCCCACCAAGTCCTCAAGAGACAAAAACTAACCCAAGTCATAAGACTGAAATGAGTAAGCTGGAGACTCTCAACAGCTACCATGCCCCTATCTAAAGGCTAAAAGGGGAGAACCAAACAGTGGTATGCAACCACTAGCACATGAAGTGCACCATCGACCCAATCGAGCTGACTGCCACATCTGGTCCAGTCAAACCTGCGCCCACCTACAACCACCTCCCGCTGACAAGCAGGAATTACGTAGGGCGTCCAAACGGACTAGCTCGCTATCGAGTAGTGGCTCATGCAGGCTATGGTCAAAATCCACGCTCTCTATCAGAACGGATAGAATCAAGATGCTCAACCTCTCACACAGCGGTCAAAGTACTCTCAACGACACGGGACCACCGTCAACCAGATGGCTCTCAATAATACTAGCACTGATCTAAACTCAACTACCAGTCTGCACTCGGCCCCCAGGCACGAGTGTAACAATAAAGGTATTTGACCGAAATAAACCCAATCGAATGAACCGGTATAAAACCCGGTACTGCCTGCTCTGTCACCAATCTCCCGAACTCAGTATCTCCACTGTCCAAATGACCGGAACCCAACACGGTCTGACCGGCACCCAACACGGTCTGACCGGAACCCAGCACGGTCTGACCGGAACCCAACACGGTCTGAAGCCTACTCCGGAGCGGCACTCGAGGGGAGCTACCCACACGAGTAAAGCATCTCTGTCATCAATACCACAAGTATCTCTAAATAGCAGGACTTTGATCATCAATCTGATCAAAGTGGGAAAACTCAACCACCAAGGAAAGACCCGACCTCAATCGGATGCAACTGAACGATAGGTGGGAAACTCCATCCACTAAAGAAAACTGATACCCAATCAGGTGCATAGAGAAACATCCGGTCAACCGCCCAATATCCGCGGTTGCCGCAAAGCCCCCACAACTAAGCCAACCTGTCCCAGACACGAAGTCCCGACTGCACTATCCAGACCCTTGCTCGAACCCGAGCAACACAGACTACTTGACTAGCAAAGGCGGAGAAAGGAAAAGCATGGTTTCTCCTAAGTCAAGTTCCCATAAGTAGTGCAGCAGTAAAAGATGGCCTAACTACATGACCATACAAGCATGCAAATGTCCTCAAGGAAATAAAAAGGGGGGTAAAGCATAATAATAGATCCTTTAGGAATAAACAACATGCCGGAATCCCAAAAACTAGACCTGTCCACAATCCAGGGTCCATCAACAGAATGATCATAATAACTCCTCAGAGTACAAATCCGCACATAGCTACGAAATCCTGTCCCAAAGCATAAACCAACCACATGAAAGGCTATGTGCTAACATGGCATGTTATATAATCTCATAGGGTAACATTATCCTAGGTAAGCTTACACTAATCATCACATAGATGTCCAAGTCATGCAAGTCCTCAGTATACCTCATAATTACTATTCTTGCAATCATTTATACAAATATCATTATCAAGCTTACCTACTTACCAACATAAACCATGTACCCTAAACATGCATGCATCAGTCATAGAGGGGTGACATCCCCACAAGTGCACTTATATTTGCCATAACATACACATTGCCTTATACAGTACTGATATTAAGCTTACCCACCTGAAGCGCTCAATCCAAGGCAAACCTGGAGTCGGTGAAGAGCGTGGCCACTTGCACGCACAATCAGCTGAACCCGTAACCACGGTACAAGTCTCGCAAACCTCGGCTCCTAGCAGTGTTCCAAAAATACTCGCGAACCCTCCTGGGTACAACAAAAGGTCCAAGGTTACACTTTATGCTAAAATATCCAAGTATATACCATCTGCCGAAACCAGCCCTGAAGATGTGCAATTTTCACCTGCAGAACGGACTCAGAAAAATCCACCAAAAAATACGGACGCGATCGTCGCGTCGAGCCCTTCGAAACGAGTACCTGCACGCCAAAATCCGAGCCCCGGAGGCCGAGTTACAAATTCCACAACGCGGTGAGCGCGAAAGTCCACAACAAACACAACTGTAATACGCCGCACAGAAAAGGGGAAAGAAGTATACCTTCGGGCGGATCTCAGCAAATTCCCCGAAAAACACGACGGTAATCCTTGCGACGCGCAGATCCAAAGAGTGTAAAGGCACGACCCAATCCGAGCTCGTACAACAAGTTGCACGCAAAACGGTGCACACCGCCGGAGTCCGCACGCAAAACGGAGCACGGTGCCGAAACCCACGCACAAAACGGAGTCCGCACGCAAAACGGTACACGGTGCCGAAACTCGCGCGCAAAACGGAGTCCGCACGCAAAACGGAACACGGTGCCGAAACCCGCGCGCAAAACGGAGTCCGCACGCAAAACGGTGCACGCCGTCGGGGTCCGCACGCAAAACTGGTGCAGTAAAAAAATACGGTCCCTAGCACAGATAAGAATAAGGGGTCAAATCCAATGTCCAAAAGGACGCCTCAAAACTGTGCCAAAAAATACCGCAAAACTAACACGCGGGACCTACCGCGACTGCGCCGCGCCGCCCAACCACTCCGTTGGAAAACCTCGTGCGCTCCACGAGCCCCACGATGCACCGCCGCACCACCCATAACCCTCTCCCTCACACCCTCTCGCTCTCGGTTGGAGAAGAAGCAAAATGGGAGAAGAAAACGGTGCGCGGGGAGGAAAAGGAAGAAGAAGAGAAGGAAGAGAAGAGGGAGGGCTCCCGTGGACCGGGTCCACGGTGCACCACCCCCTAAGCCCTCACAGACCGCCGGTCCACCGCACAGGGGCGCGTGCGCCAGGCGCAGGCGCGCGCCCCCTGTGCCACGCGGCACGCGCCACACAGGCGCGTGACACCGCGCCACACCGGGCGCGTGACACCGAGCGGGCGCGTGTCCCCCCGCGTCCGCGCGGGCGCGAATGGGGGCACGCCACGTGGCGGCCCCCCGCGTCACCTCGCGCAGTCAGGCGCGTTTTCCCCATGCGCCTGTCTGCGCCCCCCCTTGCGCCGTACACCCGAGCAGACCTCGGAATCCGCGCGCACCCCGGGATTCGTGCCGCGACGTCTCGAGATCCGTGCACGCGCCTCGAAAAGCGCGCACTTCATCCGGGCCCCAAATCAAACAAGTAAATAGTCCAATCTTAGCGATTTCGCGCGCTGAATCCGAAAACGATGTCAGTTTTTCCAAATTCTCATCCGAAAATTTGCCGAATGCCCACTCGATCCGATTTTCCCCGCCGGGTCCAAACCTGAAGTCTGATTTGCTAAATTCCAACTATAAATATTCCCGAAGGCGACCAGAGAGGTAATCCTTTATCCAAACTTTGCCCGGAGTCCAATTTTGACATCTGAATCGCGCGAAACCACTTCTAATCACCCGACGGGTCTTCCAAATTCCCACGGGATCTCCTTTTAAGCCCGAAGTCCAACACTTGTGTCCAAAATGTGCACAAACCCCGCCAACGCGCCACAATTACCTCGAGAAGCAGTAGATGAAACAGTGCTCCATAAGTGGGAGTTTCGGGTCTTCACATCCTCCCCCACTAAAGAAAGTTTCGTCCTCGAAACTAGCTCAAATCCACCAAGAGTCACAAATACCACGGGTAGGTATCCGTCAATAACGCCTCCAGCTCCCGAAACACCACTCTCCCCGTGATTACTCCCCACCAACAACAACAACAAGTACGGCATTGCCCGATGTGCAATTCTCTCATCACTCGAGCCAGAAATCGCAACGGGCGTCCCTCGTACTCCAACAATCACAGATCTCAAAAGGGGCAAGTCAATCACGGGCGAGGGATCCAAAAGCAAAACACTCCCGAGCTGAGACGTGAAACAACACAGAGGCTCCATCAAGAGCTGGGGGAAACAGAGTAACCATCCGTGCAACACGCACCAAACCACCTCCCGGTGTCTACTCAACCAAGGCCACCCGAAGTATACCCCCAGATTCATCCTATGAAGAAAAGAATCCAATAAGCTGGGGTCTTCACTCGGTTACTTCCCGATCCAAAATCACCCGAGTGGCCTACTCAACCACGGGCTACCCTCAAAAGGGATCCTCAAGAGACACAATCTCATGCCACAGTTGGTCACTCAACATGCCAACAAAACCCCGACAGACCCACGGGTCGAAGTCGATCTCTCAACCAATAAGGACACCCTGACGGGGACCAACCGTCAGTGAACGGGACTGAAAACTGACTCAAAAGGCGATCGTAATGCTGATGCCCAAACTCGCGGTCAAAATCCGAACCAACAACGACAATCCGCGAAAATCCCACTCAAGATGCTGAGTAATCAGAACTGATGGCCAAGCAGGCATGGCCTACGCCCAGGTACATCAATCAAAGCTGGAAGTAAAAGGCGTCCTGAAAGGCTCAACTATGGAATCCAAGCTGTCTGCAAAACAGCGGTACATCCTGCCGCAATACTCATAGGGTTGGACTAATGAAGTGTGGACCGAAGATCAACCCACGGTAACTCTACCGCCACAATGGGAGGCATCACTAAAACACACAATTCCATCTCCCAACACTGGAAACACTAGCATTAGCGCTGGTATCAGTCTCATTATCCATTGGCCATGCTCTCCCGGCACCGCCAAGTCTAGAAGCTCCTCACCTCAAGGATAAATGTTGGTCTCAACCAATCTTGAATAACATCCATTTGGTCGGATTCCACCGCCGCTCTAATGGCTAGAATAAGGCGACCCAAGAAGGTATGCTTCTGAAGCTACAACTTGTACCTCAATATCTTGGCATACCGTTTCATCCACACGGGCATGCTAGCACTTCCACAAAGTGCTCCTCGTGCTCCAAGTCGCTCTGGGAGTAAAGCAAAATATCCTCGGGAAACACCACTCCCAGTCCGTCCAAGTACAATTGGGACATACGATTCCTCAGACCTTGAAGTCCACAGGGCATTCGTCATTCCATTGGGCCTCGCTATAAACTCATAATGCCCCCACCGTGTCCTGAACGCCATCTAGGCGAAGTCCTCGGCTGTCTAATTCCAAGTGGGTACTCGCATCATACACTAACTGCCGGAGTATAACTCCATCAGAAGGTCCTAGATACCACCCGGACCTGTCTACACTCGAACCATAAAAGGACCCTCACATTCGTGTATCAACGACGTGGCATCACCACTGTATACCAACGGTGTGGCACTAGGTCAAACAGACCCCTCGATCCATCAGACCCTGCAACTGTGCCATCAGCTCTCTCAGCTCTACAGGCGATATCCAATGAGGTGCTGTCGAGGGTGGCGCGGTTCCTCGAACCACGTCAACCGCAATCTCTATCTCCCTAACCGGCGACATTACCAACAACTAAGGTGAAATCACACCCGAAATCTCGTGGGCAACAGAGATATCCCTGAGTCCCGGTGCCGCCGTAAGCACCTCTCACCCTGTCGCTAAAACCAGAGTGCTCTAACAATCTCAACGAGCAAGCCTCCTATTGTCCGCCTTGCCGAAGATCAAAGTCCTCTCTTTCCGCAATCGAACATCCTGTGGCATTGTGCCCACCAATCTCAAGCATAAAGTCAAAACACTGAATTGCTACAATTCCCAATAATTCTGCCGGTAACTCGCGGTCTCGGCCGCACTGGACATGATCCAAAAGCCTCATTCATGTGCACAACAACAACAGGAACCTGCACCTCTAGTGCACGTGGTAACAAATCTGCCTCTAGCCCATGCAAGAGTGGAACATGCTCTAACTCCGACTACTGTGGTGAAATCCCACCTGCGACACTCGATCCACTACCGTGGCGCCCTCCAACCGGGCGCACAGATTCATCCACTCGAAGCAAGTGGTTGTCGCTCAATCTGCCTGAAAATCAGGACTATCACTAGGAAGCACGACCTCTGTCTCTGATCACATTGAGGCGACGAATAAGGTCCTCCGCAGATAACAAATCCACGCTACCGCTGCGTCACTCTGATATAAATGCTGATGCTACCATCGGGGTCCACTCGATCTCTGGCATCTCAGGAACCCGTCATCCTGGAAAGGAAATCAGAAGTGCCTCTGCCGGCCGATTTGTCCTCCTTCACCCGGCGCCAAGCGCCAATATCTTGAACTCGCCTCTAGCGGCAGATCCCTATCCAAAGGAACTGCAGCGCCACGCTCCATACACAATGCCTACTCCAACGAGGCATCAAAACCTTATAACGGAGGGACTGAATAAACTGAAAGGTATCCTGGCGCAGTCCACTCCCAGTCTCATATATCCTATGCGCCTCGTCCCTCGAATCTGGAGCGCGCAGTTCAACAACTGCATACACTCTCTAGCACAGGGAGGCTCTCAATTAGTCACTCCATCACCACCAACCACGACTCTGCCTCCAAAGGCTCCAAACTCAATCTTACGAGTCGGGGTGGTTCATCAGCCAAATATGGCTCAATAGGTCGATCATGTCCCACAGCTCACCAGCTGTCAACCATCCACCCTGCCTCGGTGCCTCGACACTAAACATTGGCACAGAGGGGGCTGCTCAGTGCTCCGACAACTGTGTCACCAAGACCAGCTGCTCCCTCAGCCGCTGATAAGCCTCTGACAATCCTGTCATCTGGGTCCGGGGTTCTCTGACCTCAATCCGGGTATCCGGCCCAAAACCAACTGCTCAAGCTCAACTGCTATGACAGGATGCACACGGGTCAAAACCCAGCGTCGGGGAGACACCGCTCGCCACGACGAAACAACAAAACAGCACACAACAACGCTCGACCCAATCCAGCGAAAGTCTAAAGCATGTCACCCGTTCCACAGCATTATGTTGTCTGCAGCCAACATAATCACTTAGGAGAATAAACATGCCAATCACTCCTCCCGTCCCTTGGGAGAGGTATAAAACTCAATCAGGACTCTCGCTAAAAATCACGACTCTCACAAAGTCAACCAAGGGTCAAACCATAAGCCTAGGGTTTCTAAGTCCACCATGACCTACAACCTAGGCTCTGATACCACTCTAATCTGTCACGCCCCGGGGTCGAAACTGCGACCCGGGCCCGCCAACAGATCCGCCACCTATGCCAAATCCGCATAGGCGAAGCGTCCAACCTGCAAGAAAAGTACTACAACTAAACAGATATCAGAGCTATAAATAAAAACCTGCTGTAACTAAAATCAATCACTGTACAACTGGAGATAAAACAACACTGTCCGCCTCCCAAAATAATAATAAAACAATATCCTCAAATACCAGCTCGGAACCCAAACGGGAGGTAACTCCAATAAATACAACAGTGTACAGTCTCTCAATACAAAATATCCTCACTACAACAGTCTCTCAAAAGAGGAAAAAGAAACAACTAATCTACTGATGATCTCCTCTGAAGGGGTACCGCTACTCTCCAACGACGGGTAGGGATCTAGCTCGCGACTCCCTCGCCTCGATCAACAACCGCAGAGTCAGCAACACCCGCTAAGACTCTGCAAAACAAAGGAGAGGAGAGAAAAAGGGGGGGGGAACCCCCAAAGGGTGTGAGAACTACACCAAAAAGGGAGTTCTCAGTGGGTACCACCGCCAGACCCGACGGTCTGCCCACCAAGTCCTCAAGAGACAAAAACTAACCCAAGTCATAAGACTGAAATGAGTAAGCTGGAGACTCTCAACAGCTACCATGCCCCTATCTAAAGGCTAAAAGGGGAGAACCAAACAGTGGTATGCAACCACTAGCACATGAAGTGCACCATCGACCCAATCGAGCTGACTGCCACATCTGGTCCAGTCAAACCTGCGCCCACCTACAACCACCTCCCGCTGACAAGCAGGAATTACGTAGGGCGTCCAAACGGACTAGCTCGCTATCGAGTAGTGGCTCATGCAGGCTATGGTCAAAATCCACGCTCTCTATCAGAACGGATAGAATCAAGATGCTCAACCTCTCACACAGCGGTCAAAGTACTCTCAACGACACGGGACCACCGTCAACCAGATGGCTCTCAATAATACTAGCACTGATCTAAACTCAACTACCAGTCTGCACTCGGCCCCCAGGCACGAGTGTAACAATAAAAGTATTTGACCGAAATAAACCCAATCGAATGAACCGGTATAAAACCCGGTACTGCCTGCTCTGTCACCAATCTCCCGAACTCAGTATCTCCACTGTCCAAATGACCGGAACCCAACACGGTCTGACCGGCACCCAACACGGTCTGACCGGAACCCAGCACGGTCTGACCGGAACCCAACACGGTCTGAAGCCTACTCCGGAGCGGCACTCGAGGGGAGCTACCCACACGAGTAAAGCATCTCTGTCATCAATACCACAAGTATCTCTAAATAGCAGGACTTTGATCATCAATCTGATCAAAGTGGGAAAACTCAACCACCAAGGAAAGACCCGACCTAAATCGGATGCAACTGAACGATAGGTGGGAAACTCCATCCACTAAAGAAAACTGATACCCAATCAGGTGCATAGAGAAACATCCGGTCAACCGCCCAATATCCGCGGTTGCCGCAAAGCCCCCACAACTAAGCCAACCTGTCCCAGACACGAAGTCCCGACTGCACTATCCAGACCCTTGCTCGAACCCGAGCAACACAGACTACTTGACTAGCAAAGGCGGAGAAAGGAAAAGCATGGTTTCTCCTAAGTCAAGTTCCCATAAGTAGTGCAGCAGTAAAAGATGGCCTAACTACATGACCATACAAGCATGCAAATGTCCTCAAGGAAATAAAAAGGGGGGTAAAGCATAATAATAGATCCTTTAGGAATAAACAACATGCCGGAATCCCAAAAACTAGACCTGTCCACAATCCAGGGTCCATCAACAGAATGATCATAATAACTCCTCAGAGTACAAATCCGCACATAGCTACGAAATCCTGTCCCAAAGCATAAACCAACCACATGAAAGGCTATGTGCTAACATGGCATGTTATATAATCTCATAGGGTAACATTATCCTAGGTAAGCTTACACTAATCATCACATAGATGTCCAAGTCATGCAAGTCCTCAGTATACCTCATAATTACTATTCTTGCAATCATTTATACAAATATCATTATCAAGCTTACCTACTTACCAACATAAACCATGTACCCTAAACATGCATGCATCAGTCATAGAGGGGTGACATCCCCACAAGTGCACTTATATTTGCCATAACATACACATTGCCTTATACAGTACTGATATTAAGCTTACCCACCTGAAGCGCTCAATCCAAGGCAAACCTGGAGTCGGTGAAGAGCGTGGCCACTTGCACGCACAATCAGCTGAACCCGTAACCACGGTACAAGTCTCGCAAACCTCGGCTCCTAGCAGTGTTCCAAAAATACTCGCGAACCCTCCTGGGTACAACAAAAGGTCCAAGGTTACACTTTATGCTAAAATATCCAAGTATATACCATCTGCCGGAACCAGCCCTGAAGATGTGCAATTTTCACCTGCAGAACGGACTCAAAAAAATCCACCAAAAAATACGGACGCGATCGTTGCGTCGAGCCCTTCGAAACGAGTACCTGCACGCCAAAATCCGAGTCCCGGAGGCCGAGTTACAAATTCCACAACGCGGTGAGCGCGAAAGTCCACAACAAACACAACTGTAATATGCCGCACAGAAAAGGGGAAAGAAGTATACCTTCGGGCGAATCTCAGCAAATTCCCCGAAAAACACGACGGTAATCCTTGCGACGCGCAGATCCAAAGAGTGTAAAGGCACGACCCAATCCGAGCTCGTACAACAAGTTGCACGCAAAACGGTGCACACCGCCGGAG